>CM042170.1:74532708-74555208 GCA_023376005.1 Doryteuthis pealeii | reverse complement strand
ACATCTTCGAACTTTGACTCAGAATCGACAACAAAAGAAAAAGCTTAGAATTCTGAAAAATAGATTCACCCTTCCCACATCGGTAGCAGAACTTGTTTATGATTTTACCATGGAAATGCATTCAAATGGAGTTTGGGTCGTTCTATGTAAATTCACCAGGGTGTTACACCCACCAACACCGAATTACTTGAAATTTGGCAAAAATGTTTCCCTTCATAAGTTAGGAAAGTGTGCCAAATTATTTTGTGTTAAACCTTACCGTTCTGATTTTAGAGGAGGGGGTTATAATTTTCCTATTTTGCCTCTAAATTAAGGCCATGCATTTTCATAGTAAATCATTTCCAATGCATGTTCATAGTAAATCATTTCCAATGTATTTTCATAGTAAATCATTTCCAATGCATTTTTATAGTAAATCATTTCCAATGCATTTTTATAGTAAATCATTTCCAATGCATGTTCATAGTAAACATCATTGTCCAATGCATTTTCATAGTAAAATCATTGTCCAATGCATTTTCATAGTAAAATCATTGTCCAATGCATTTTCATAGTAAAATCATTGTCCAATGCATTTTCATAGTAAAATCATTGTCCAATACATTTTCATAGTAAAATCATTTTCCAATGCATTTTCATATTAAATCATTTCCAATGCATTTTCATATTCATTTCCAATGCATTTTCATATTAAATCATTTCTAATGCATTTTCATAGTAATCATTTCCAATGCATTTTTAATAGTAAAAATCATTTCCAATGCATTTTTATAGTAAACATCATTTCCAATGCATTTTTATAGTAAAAATCATTTCCAATGCCTTTTTATAGTAAACATCATTTCCAATGCATTTTTATAGTAAAAATCATTTCCAATGCATTTTCATAGTAAAAATCATTTCCAATGCATTTTCATAGTAAATGACAACAGTCCAAAAAATCAAAATAATATATCAAGATTCATTTTAAAAATTCAGTCAAGTAAACAATGTATGCTATTATATAACCTCCAGGCATAAAATAACCCTAAGTGGGTTGACATGTCTTTTAAATTAATCAATGATATCACAACTGTGTGCAAACAAAACAAAACAAAAATTAAAGACTATACAAAAAATATAAATATGAACATACAATGAATGTAATTCCCTAAACTCTAGACAGGCTGACATGCAGCTAAAATCAATCAATCAATTAATCAATCATTTTATCATTAAGTCTTCTCCCCCCCCCCATCTTGTCACACCTCCTGCACCACCATCTATTTTTCTATTCTTTATATATATATATATATATATATATTGTTAGATTGGCTAAATTTTTGCATTTGAAAGCAATTTACTGAGTATCTCCTAATGGCAAAAACTTGTACCTTTACTGAAGTTGGCAAAGGCTTTGATATTGTTAATTCTAAAGATAAAAGGGGATAGATTAGGTCCTGTATTCTACTGGCATGTTTTTATCAAAAGGATTGTGAGTCTAATGTTATATATATATATATATATATATATATACTAGCAAATATATACACCCTCCGGGTGCAAGTATTTAAATTTTAATGTAATAAAATATTGTATTAAATTAGAAAGGCTAATGGAACTAAATAAGAATACAGATAAAAAGATTTGAAACAGAGGGAGTATAATAAAAGATTTGAAACAGAGGGAATATAATAAAAAATGGAACAACTGAAACTTACTCTTCCATCACTCTCGTCTTTCATTGTTATTTTTTCTAATTTAAGTATTTAGTTATAAGAGGAAGTAAAGAATAAAATGACAGTTATTTTATCTTGTTAATGGATTTCATTTAAGATTCATTGAAGAGATTTTTGCTTATATTCATTAAAATAAAACCAAACAGTTAGAAATCAATAATACTAAGCACATATTTATTAAATTCGATTTTTTAATATTAATATGCAAATTAGCCTTCCCATTCACACTGTAAACCGCTATTTTGTTGTATATATAAATACAATTGCATGTTGTCAGTATGTTGACATAGTTAACAGTATTAATAATGTGAAACAATTTTATTAATAATTGAGGTTTAGATAAAAAATAAAATCATGGAGAATGTGATGTCAATAACTAAGAGAATTGTGACTTGAGTAGGAATATAGTTTCGGTTACAGACAGAAAAAACACACAATCTCCATTATAATAAGATATATATATATATATATATATATATATATATATAATAATACATGATGCCAGCAAACTCGTGTTCGAGTATTGCCATTGCTTTTTTACTTGCATGTGATTTGCACGTGACAATATGATGATTTCATATGAATGAAAAAAAATGAAAAAAATGAAAATATGAATGAAAAAAATAACGTAGCGTTCAACCGTTATTACACAGCCATTATAATAGAAAAGTTGCAGAAACACACACAACCTATCAAATATCGGACATATTCTGCCAAAATAATAACTCAACGCCTGAAGTGCTTTTTAGGGTCCTGCCTATTATTGAATTTTAAACGGTAGAACGTCTGACTAAGAACACAAGGTTCCTAGTTCGATACCGTCCCTTGCCAACTCAGCATATGAGTAGCACAGGGATATGTGCGGTAGACTAAGGAGCTGATGGTAGATGTGGTGCTCCACCTCAGATGCAAGAAACAATCTCCTTGGTCTAGAGCTAGTGAAAAGGAGATAGACTCCCTCACTGTCTGGCTGATACCGACTTTAGGTCACCCTGATGACTTTATTTAAAAAAAATTTTTTTTTTAATATATTTTAACTGGGGAATGCCCTTAAAAGTATCTGCTGATGTTTAGTACTTTCCTTAACACCTTCACTGCCAAACTATTCACATATATATATATATATATATATATAAAAGAATAGTTTGGCAGTGAAGGTGTTAAGGAAATTACTAAAGTTAAATAGATAAAAAATGAGTTTCAAAAATTTGTTGAAAAATATCAAATACCCAACATGAAAGAATGAAACAAAATGTCTTCGGCATGAAATAGCCCAACAAGAGTTGACATGCCTTTAAAATCCAACCAACCAAACCAGGTTCCATGTGGCCCCCTGTTGAGAACCACTGATCTAGAAAGAAAGTAAGTCGACAGGGTGGCCTAAAAGCTGATATCAACGCTATTATGTTCAAGTTTGGAACTAATACACTTGGGAAAGGTATCAACCCTTCACCTGCATACTTTCTAAAGGCAATGAAAGTAAAAAAAGTAGTCGTTGGGGTGACCTAAAGTCAGTATCAGCCAGACAGCGAGGGAGTCTATCCCCTTTTCACTAGCGCTGGACTAAAGAGATTGTTTTTGGCGTCTGACGTGGAGCGCCACACCTACCATCTGCTCCTCACTTTACCGCACAGATTCCTGTGCTACTCATTCGTTGAGTTGGCGAGGGCCAATATCGAACCTTGAACCTTTTGGTTCCTAGTCTGGTGCTCTACCGACTAAGACATATCCCTCTGTCGTTAAGAACTTAATTAAAATAACTTGTTGGCTTCTTATAAAAGTTATATGAAAAATTATTGGGGAGTCACCATGGTGGAGTGGTTAATGTGCTTGATGTGCTATGAATTCCAGCCACACCTACCATCAGCTCCTCAATTTACCGCACAGATCCCTGTGCTACTCATGCACCGAACCAGAAACCTTGTGGTTCCTAGTTCGGACTGAAAACGAAAGAAATAACAGACATTTTGGGAACGATGCTGAAATCAGAATATTACCATTCTTTTATTGTTTCTCGCAGACACTCTGCGCTCTCATTAGGAAAATATTCTATAGAATCAGTCTAATCTATGGGTCCAATGAACTGAAAGCAGACATATTCGGAATTGTCCGAAGATCAAGCAATTTCTTAAGATTTCTTTAGAAGGCCGGCTTCATTGTCTGGCCAGGAGCTTCCTAGCACAGACCACAAGAAATCAATGATTAATGTCAGAGGTTAATACAATAGACTCATCTAGAAGATATGTTATCAAATGCAACTAACTAGCACTAAAGGAGTACATGACTGGGTGGGAAGGGTGATCTACTGAGAACTGTGCAAGAAGATATGTTATCACATAATAAGCAAATGCAGCAAACTAGCACTAAAGGAGTACATGAATGGATGGGAAGGGTGATCTACTGAGAACTGTGCAAGAAGATATGTTATCACATAATAAGCAAATGCAGCAAACTAGCACTAAAGGAGTACATGAATGGGTGGGAAGGGTGATCTACTGAGAACTGTGCAAGAAGATATGTTATCAAATAATAAGCAAATGCAGCAAACTAGCACTAAAGGAGTACATGACTGGGTGGGGAGGGTGATCTACTGAGAACTGTGCAAGAAGATATGTTATCAAATAATAAGCAAATGCAGCAAACTAGCACTAAAGAAGTACATGAATGGGTGTGAAGGGTGATCTACAGAGAACTGTGCAAGAAGCTATGTTATCACATAATAAGCAAATGCAGCAAACTAGCACTAAAGGAGTACATGACTGGGTGGGAAGGTTCATCTACTGAGAACTATGCAAGGGTTTCAATAGAATAGATTCATCTAAAAGATATGTTATCAAATGCAACTAACTAGCACTAAAGGAGTACATGCCTAGTTGGGAAGGGTCATCTACTGAGAACTGTGCAAGAAGCTATGTTATCACATAATAAGCAAATGCAGCAAACTAGCACTAAAGAAGTACATGAATGGGTGTGAAGGGTGATCTACTGAGAACTGTGCAAGAAGATATGTTATCACATAATAAGCAAATGCAGCAAACTAGCACTAAAGGAGTACATGACTGGGTGAGAAGGGTGATCTACTGAGAACTGTGCAAGGGTTTTAATAGAATAGACTCATCTAGTCAGACCAAATAAAAATGTGGTCTGATGAAACTCGGTGGGCCTCAGATACCCACGAGTGGAAATGGTCCATAATCATGATACCCCTTTTTATTCTCAAATAAATTTGCTTCGTTTATAAAAATTAAGCATTGAGCTCTCAAGCGGAACCTGAACTCTACAACAAACTACTGGTAGAGAATAGGACCAGCCTAGAATCACCCTTATACCAAGAAACTTGGTACCCCAACAAAGAATATATATATATATATATATATATATATATATATATATATATATAGAGAGAGAGAGAGAGAGAGAGAGAGAGAGAGAGATAGATATAGATATATAGATATGTATGAACAGACTGATAGATGGATAGATAGATATGAACAGAATGATAGATACATAAATATGAATAGATGTATATATATATATATATATATATATATTATATATATTATATATATATATATATATATATAAGGAAAAATGAGTAAAGAAAAGAAAAGTAAATGGATAAAATGAATTTAATCGATCACTTACACATGTGTTTTCGGTCAGTTTATGTGTGTGAAAATATTTCGCACACATACAAGAATCGACCTTCATCAAAGTGAATATTTCACACATACAAGAATCGACCTTCATCAAAGTGAATATTTATTTCATAAAAATAAATATTCACTTTGATGAAGGTCGATTCTTGTATGTGTGCGAAATATTTTCACACACATAAACTGACCGAAACACATGTGTAAGTGATCGATTAAATTCATTTTATCCATTTACTTTTCTTTACTCATTTTTCCTCATATTGTCGGATTCAACTCCTTTTCCATTTTCACATATATATATATAGATAGATAGATACAGACAGACAGACAGACAGGATAACTAGATAGATACATATGATCAGACAAATATAAACTGATACATTTGAAAAATATAAAGATATGAACAGACTGATAGACAGACTCGGATGCCGACTTGGCTGAACTCAGAAAGAATAAAATAATCAATAATCCTCTAAGAAAAACCAAACAAAAAAACTTACTTGATTTAGTCGAACCCAAAACAACTGAAGCAAAAACAGATTTATTTCAAAAGGGAAAGATTTTTACAATCTGATATCAAGCGCTACATTATAGCAAACTACACAGCCTGTTAAATGATTGATTGATTGATCTTAACGGCATGTCAACCCATCCAGGGTTATTTTATGCAAAGCAGTAGGTTGTGAGGGATGATCAAATTTATTATGTCTTTTTTTCCAAGGATTTTTATTGATTTTGAAAGTCGATTGGGAATCTGTTTAAGGGATAAGTTTATAGGGTAAAGTTCAAGTTTGTTATAAGCGATAGTTTAATAGATTGTTTTTAAACAATTTTTATATACATTTTTTTCTATTTAACCCATAGATGGGACTCTAACAGGTACTACCACTCCAGGTCAGAGTGGACAAGCTGTTAAAATCCGAGATCATTTGAACTAGAAATGGTTAAGTTATTACTAGTTATTGTATTTACTGTATTCTGCCGCTTTAGTAGTTTGGAACATCTGTAATGTTCTAATAGTGATATATGTTGTATAGCGGGTCTTGCCAACGTGCCTCCAAATTCACAACACTAAAAAGGTATTTGGTACGCGGTGGTCGTCTTGTCGATAAAAAGATACAACGCGAGAAATATATCGTCACAAGCTGCTTAGCTTTTATTTTCAGGCTCGTCTCGTGGGTTGTTTCAGAGAGGAGGAAAGGCAGAGAGAAAGAGAGAGAGAACACTGATAAATTACTGTGATACCACACTAGGGATCAGAGTTTCCGTCCGAATACTACGCTGTCGGAAATCAAAAGAGAGGATGATATTCTTGTTCGTCGTTCATCGTCACCACGTGACTTCGGGTTCCATTCAACACCCCAAAACTTCCGGTTGGCTTTCAATTCTCCATTCAGGGGTCATGCCCTGGTCAAATTCCCGACAAACCGTTTTGTGTTCATCACTACTTGTTTTTTTTAACCTTTACTCTCTCTTATTTCTTCCTCCTCTCTTTTCTATAGTAGTCCTCCCAAAACTCAGGACCTTCATCATCTCGTTACACATCCTACAGCAGTATTCAGTCCTTCTTCATTTGAAGCCACTCTGTCCTATCCTTTGCAAAGGTCCTTAGCTCCTTCAGTCGCTTGCTAGATCTTGGGGATCCTGTTCCTGCATTTTGGAGGTCTTCCTGCAGCTTAGCAAGCAAGTTTGTGCAGTGGCAACCCTTTGTGCCTAGTAGTTGTTTGAAGTAAACGCCCTGTCAGCTGGGGCTATAAAATACGCCAACTGCACTTCTGTCGTTGTCGTCAGGCAGCCTAAAGTCAGTATCAGCCAGTCAGTGAGGAAGTCTATCCCCTTTTCAATAATGCTAGACCATAGAGATTGTATTTAGCATCTGAGGTGGAGCGCCACAACTACCATCAGCTCCTTACTTTACCGCACAGATCCCTGTGCTACTCATATGCTCAGTTGGCATGGACCGGTATCGAACTAGGAACCTTGTGGTTTCTAGCCAAACGCTCTACCAACTGAGCTAACTAAATGGGTAAAACTCCCAGAAATGGGGCCACCTGTTGGCCATGGGTGGCGACTTGTGATGCTTAAGGATGGAATCCTGGTGGATGAGCAGTCCATAACATGCAACATTCCACTTAGACCCTTACTTAGGCTAGATGGGCGGTTAGAGAGGACCCCTCCAGTCAATTGGCAGGTCACATCAAGAAATGGGGCCACCTGTTGGCTATGGGTGGTGACCCGTGATGCTTAAGGATGGAATCCTGGTGGATGAGCAGTCCATAACATGCAAGATTCCACTTAGACCCTTACTTAGGCTAGATGGGCGGTTAGAGAGGACCCCTCCAGTCAATTGGCAGGTCACATCAAGAAATAGGGCCACCTGTTGGCTATGGGTGGTGACCCGTGATGCTTAAGGATGGAATCCTGGTGGATGAGCAGTCCATAACATGCAAGATTCCACTTAGACCCTTACTTAGGCTAGATGGGCGGTTAGAGAGGACCCCTCCAGTCAAGTGGCAGGTCACGTCAAGAAATGGGGCCACCTGTTGGCTATGGGTGGTGACCCGTGATGCTTAAGGATGGAATCCTGGAGAATGAGCAGTCCATAACATGCAACACTCCACTTAGACCATTACCTAGACTAGATGGGCGGTTAGAGAGGACCCCTCCAGTCAATTGGCAGGTTACATCAAGAAATGGGGCCACCTGTTGGCCATGGGTGGTGACCCGTGATGCTTAAGGATGGAATCCTGGAGAATGAGCAGTCCATAACATGCAACATTCCACTTAGACCCTTACCTAGGCTAGATGGGCAGTTAGAGAGGACCCCTCCAGCCAATTGGCAGGTCACATCAAGCCCTAGCATCTATATGATTGCCCCAACTCTATTGTTCTTAAGGCAAGCCTCTTTTTTATCATATGGGTGCTAGAAGGCGGTGGCTGAGTGTCTTCATTTCCTGTCATGTCCTCTCACACGCCCACATAGGAAAATAATTTCTAAGATAACAAAAACAACAAATTTTGAATTCCGAGACAGGAAATACCAAAAAGATACAACTGTGACCATTTCTTTCTGTTTGTCAGAATTTGTCTCCGCCCAATAAATAAGAAAAAAATAAAAAAATTAGGTGTGAGAAGATTGAATTCTGGTGAATATTTTTTCTATTTAAATTTCCCTGTATTTTGGAATATTTCTGTATATAAGGAGTGCTGCAATACACCACTTAAATGTATAGACTAAGCGAGGTTTAAACCTCAGTCAATTAACAGTCCGAATATGTGGTTGGTTAACTACTTAATCGCTGATACTGAGAGATGTCCATTTGCTATCATTGATGAAGGACCTGCAAGACTGAGGAGCACCAATGAACAACCAAATGATTCTTTACCAATGATCGCGCTCTGCTTAATACAAAGGACCTCCAAGTCTTCCGATTATGATCGGTCTCACTGATACTTTTATGATATTCTACTGATTGTACTACAGTAGGTCATTCGTGACTCTATTTCCTTTGTGGCATCCTTTCTGTTTGTCAGAATTTGTCTCCACCCAATAAATAAAAATAAAATAAAAACTAGGTGTGAGAAGATTGAATTCTGGTGAATATTTTTTCTATTTAAATTTCCCTGTAATTTGGAATATTTCTGTATATAAGGAGTGCTGCAATACACCACTTAAATGTATAGACTATTATCTATTTGTATTTCTGGTCAAAATAAATTTATCATAGTCAAATGACAAAACTTGTTAAGTTTTTCTTTCTTTGAAAATTAAATATTGGGTAATTTTCACCTTTAGTTGGCTAAATTCCTAGCAAATAAGGCAATTAGAGTAACCTCCCTTGACTTTCACTTTGAAACAAGCCGGTAGCTGTTTTGAAAGTCTCCGTGCGGAATAAACATATCTTAGAAACTTTTTCGACAACAATACAACTGCATGCTTTAACACAAAAATATCATAAAATGTGTTCTTAATAACAATTAAGTTCAATTCAGATAATGCGCACGCACAATTTTATGCTAGGAATTAAGCCAACTAAAGGTGAAAATTACCAAATATTGCTCTGTATGTGATTAATTTATTAGTTATCATACATTGAGCTCGCTTAGGGATTTATAAAAATCCTTGTATGAGTCTATAAGTTTGCACATACAAGAGCTTACAGTATGGTTATACAGTGAGATTTTGAGGATCCCAAATAGAATCATCCCTTACTCAGCAGTCAATTGGATTATCTTACATTTATATATATATATATATATATATATATATATATATACCTAATTTTGAAAATTAATTGATTGATTGATAATTAATGAATTAGGCGGGCATACCTGTTCAAATGTAAGGCTAAACGAATCGAGAAAAAGTCCTATTAGCCTTACATTTGAACAGGTATGCCCGCCTAATTCATTAATTATCAATTAATTAATTTTCAAAAATTAGGTACGAGTTCAATTAAGCACATATTCTCCCAAAAATTGTCAGCTAAAAGCCATATCAAACACATTGTTTGTTTGTTTACTTCTCATATATATATTTATATATAATAAAGGGTTTTTTTTTTATAGTGTGTTTGAAGCATTGTACGTAATTGTAATAGAAATTTTTTGAAGACAGTTGACAATGCAATATATGTTGAAAACTATGTTTATTTACCTTTTATTTTATTTTTTTTTATTTTTCTTTCTTTTAAAACATACTTAATATTTTCAGAACAAAATTCCATCTTCAGAGTTGTTAGAAGTTTTTAAAAGTACTAGGTGTTTTTAAAAACTTCTAACAACTCTGAAGATGGAATTTTGTTCCGAAAATATTAAGTATGTTTTAAAAAAAAAAAATTTTAAAAAAATAAAATAAAAGGTAAATAAACATAGTTTTCAACATACAACTGCCTTCAAAAAATTTCTATTATTATATATTATATATATATATATATATATATATATATATATATATTAAAGGTTTTAAAGTTTCAGGTTTCTCTCAAAGGCCATTTTATACAGTACACTTTAGATTTTATTTACACAAGTCCTTGAACCGATGCCAATGAAGACATCTAATTTTAGGCGTGGGTCAAGACTAGCCGTCACCAGCACTAGATGCAGAGATCAAATTCCCAATATAATGAGGGTCGTACTGAAAATAATGCCTGTTATTTTTCCATGGAAACTAAAAACAGATTTGGAGATGGCAAAATAACACCGTTTGATAGAGCAAGTTTTCAGCTACAAAATATTTTTCCTTGCCGCAAGGGTTTACTAATAGGATTAATAGCCTGGTCCAAGATTTGAGGGAAGAGATGAATGAAGGAATAAAATTGGAAAGGCAAAGAAATTAGATTGCAACAAAGAAAGGAGAGCAAATGAATAAATAGATAGATAAATAAAGAGAAAAGAGGAAGAAAGTAGACAAAAAATAAAGAAGAGCAAGGAAGACATGTAGAGAAAGGAGAGTAGAGAAAAAAAGAGCAAGGAAGAAAGGAGAGCAAGGAAGAAGACAATAGAAAGGAGAGCAAGGAGGAAGAGAATAGAAAAGAGAGCAAGGAGGAGAGTAGAGAAAGAAAGGAGAGCAAGGGAGAAATGAGAGCAAAGAAGAATAGAGAAAAAAAGCAAGAAAGAAAGGAGAGCAAGGAAGAAGAATAGAGAAAGGAGAGCAAGGAGGAAGAGAATAGAAAGAAAGGAGAGCAAGGAAGAAATGAGAGCAAAGAAGAATAGAGAAAAAAGAGCAAGAAAAAAAAGGAGAGCAAGGAAGAAGAATAGAGAAAGGAGAGCAAGGAAGAAAGGAAGCAAGAAGAAGAGTAAAAAGGAGAGCAAGGAGGAAGAGAATAGAAAGAAAGGAGAGCAAGGAAGAAATGAGAGCAAAGAAGAATAGAAAAAAAAGAGCAAGAAAGAAAGGAGAGCAAGGAGGAGAGCAAGGAGAGAGAGCAAGGAAGAGGAGAGCAGGAGGAGAGCAAGAAGAAAGAAGAAAGGAGAGCAAGGAAGAAGAGTGGAAGAAAGGAGAGCAAGGAAGAAGAGTAGAGAAAGAAAGAGAGCAAGGAGAGAGTAGAGAAAGAAAGGAGAGCAAGGAGGAGAGGAGAGAAAAAAGAGAGCAAGAGAGAAGAGTAGAGAAAGGAGAGCAAGGAGAAAGAGTAGAGAAAGAAAGGAGAGCAAGGAGGAGAGTAGAGAAAAAAGGAGAGCAAGAGAGAAGAGTAGAGAAAAAAGAAGAGCAAGGGAGAAGAGTAGAGAAAGGAGAGCAAGAGAGAAGAGTAGAGAAAGAAAGGAGAGCAAGGAAGAAGAGTAGAAGAAAAAAAGAGCAAGAAAGAAAGGAGAGCAAGGAAGAATAGAGAAAGAAAAGAGAGTAGGGACAGGAGAGCAAAGAAGAAAGGAGAGCAAGGAAGAAGAGTAGAGAAAGGAAGGAGAGTAGAGATAGGAGAGCAAGAAAGAAAGGAGAGCACTGATCACCGATTCCATTTCCTTCCTTAACAGGGCTGTGGGAGTCAGAACACAAACTTCAAAATCTCTTTATTGTAATTAAGTGATAATGGTTTACAAATGAATATAAAACCATGTTTTTTTTTTTCATAATCTATTTATTAGGAATGTGCAATGTATAACTTTACAGATTAAACTAGGGTCTTATAAAGTGTAAATTCAACAGGAGTCAGAGTTGGTATAATTTTACCAACTCAGATTCCAGTGACACCTTAATTGCTTCCGACTCCGAAACTGATTCCTCATCCCTGTTTGATGATAACTATAATGCACTTTAGATAATTATCTGAGCCACAAGGTATATCAAGCTCAGACGATGATGGATATATATATATATATATATATATATATATCTTATTATAATGGAGATTGTGTGTTTTTCTGTCTGTAACCGAAATTATATTACTAATGGAGTCACAATTCACATAGTTATTTACATCACATTCTCCATGATTTTATTTTTATTTAAACCCCAATTATTAATAAAATTGTTTTACATTATTAATACTGTTGACCATATCTACATATGATATTTTCCACGTACCCCACTTGTACAGGTCAGGCACAAGGCCCTATTTATGTGGGACCACCCACAAGCCGAGACTCATGGGTGGCGGGTGAAAAATTGCGTCGATCCCGTCGGCATTCCCCCTCAAGGGGGGCGCCTCAGGCACTGGGCAATAAACCCAGCCCTGCCCCTTTAAATCAAGGGGGCAGGTGTTGCCTGGGTGGATGGCCCCCTGGGATCGACGCCGTTAATTATATCAATGGTCCAGAGGCCAAAGCCACTGTTGACCATATCAACATATTATTAACATGCGATTATATTTATATATACAAAGTATAGTGGTTTGCAGTGTGAAGGGGAAGGCTAATTTGCATATTGATATTAAAAATTTAACTAAATAGTTAAATTATGAAAATTTAGCAATGAAAGACGGGAGGGAAGAAAAACCAAGTTTTAGTTGTTCCCCATTTGTTTCAAATCTTTTTATCGGCATCTTATTTAGTTCCATTACCCTTTCTAAGTTAACATAATATTTTATTTCATTAAAACTTAAATACTTGCACCCGGAGGGTGCATATATTTGCTAGTATATATAAAGATAAATCTAATGAGTCAAACGAAATTACTATTAGTTTCGCTTAATGCTCTTCAGGGCTAAGATCTGACATATTTTCTGGGATCGGGATATTTTTGTACGAATAATTTATGTTTCTTTGCTCCATTACAAATGAGCTAAGGGAGTGCTCAATAGTTAAAACTAGAGCTAAATTTAATATACTAAGCGTGTTGGTAAATCATTGCGGTGAGAAAAAACCCAGCAAATAGTTTGATTGTAAAAATATACTACCAAACATCAACCGGGGAGAAAAAAATTTTGAAAAAAAGAAAAGACCAAGATAGACGCACCAACAAAAAGTAATCTATTGGTACAGTATTTGGCCAAAAGAAAAAACAATTTATATGTATATATATGTATATAAGATATATATATATTCATATAACCGCTAGGAGAATAGCTAATAAGTAAAAAGTGCTCGATACCTAAGTAGAGCAATAATAAAGATAAATCTAATGAGTCAGACGAACCTACTATTAGTTTCGCTTAATGCTCTTTAGGGCTAAGATCTGATTATATATATATATATATATATATATATATATATATATCATTGGCATTCAGTCTTGGAAGACTATGATAAAGTTTTTATGTGCCCCTGAAGTTACAGCGCCTCCTGTGACTGTGAAGTCCGATGTTTGAAAAACATTCTCGACTACAGATTTTGCATTTGAAGGCTGTCCCTGAAGATGTTGATGTTCCAATGCTTTGTTGCCGCTGTTTTCTTCAGGATCTCTCAGCTTCATGGTGTTGCGTCAGGGTGACTTCTGACATGAACATTCCTCTATGAGATTTTGCCGCTCACACGCGGAGAGGGCGCGTAGTGAGTGGTGGGTTAAAGTCAGGGGGAAGACTTCAAATTCCTGGAGTCCATACTGGGCCAAATTTTCCAGCTGGAAGGGGTGGATTATGAAAATAACATACCTCGGACAAGCCAAACAAAAGCGTCATTCTTTGCGAGGTACATCCTCTGCGGAAGTACGCAGAGCTGGCTTGAGCGTGATTCGCCAAATCTGTCTTGTAATCCACAGTCTAAAGCTCTCCATTAGGACGCGGTATGTCATCAGTGGACATCTCTTTCCATCATCACTCGAGACACCGTGACGATGAAGGCGCCGAGTCTGAATGAGGATGTTGAACGCGGGCTCAGTAGAGAGTATAGCAATATATATAATTATATGATATAGTAAGATACTAGATATATGAGAGAAGAGAGTATCGAGAGAAGCGAGGCATCTGAGAGACGAGTAGAGAGAGNCTGTTTAAGGGATAAGTTTATAGGATAAAGTTCAAGTTTGTTATTAAGCGATAGTTTAATAGATTGTTTTTTAAACAATTTTTATATACATTTTTTCTATTTAACCCATAGATGGACCCTAACAGGTACTACCACTCCAGGTTCAGAGTGGACAGGCTGTTAAAATCCGAGATAGTTTGGAACATCCTACAGCAGTATTCAGTCCTTCTTCGTTTGAAGCCACTCTGTTCCTTTCCTTTGCTAGGGTCCTTAGCTCCCTCAGTCTATCTCTGCAAAAGTCATTTCTTTTTTTGCAGAAGAAAAAAAATATATATATTATACATATGAATGCATATATAGTGTTTATTTAACTCTTAACATCCTGTTGAGAATTTTCTAAGTCCACAGCTTCAAATTCCTATTACCATTGTAACGTTGGTTTAAAGTTCAATATACTTTGGATACAAATAACTCCGACGAAGGTTAATAGACAAACATTTAAAAACACAGCACATGATAACAGTAGATACAACGTTTATAATAAAGAGTACACATAAAAAGAGGTACACAAAAACAGATAGACACATTCATGAATGATACAGATATACAAAAAGGCACAGACATGAGACTAGGAATAGTCCATGCTGTGAGGAGTTACAGTAATGTAAGGGGCGGAGCCCACGAGAGGGTTTAGATAGAATCTTCCCCATGTGGCTCGTAGTTGCTGAAACTATATAGAGAGAGCGAAAGTGTTTGAAACCGGCGCTTAAATACCGGTGCCCTAGCGGGCATCATCAAACTAAAAGGGGCAGACAACTCCACCAGGCGAATACAAACAAACGCTACACCATTTATCAAAAATGGGTAAAATGTCTGTTTCATTAAAAGTTACCTATTATTTCCCTTAAATTAAAGATTCTAATATGTTTTATATTACATTTAAATAAAGGCTAATATTGGGTAGATTAGGAAATGAATGTGACTTCCGGCGGGTGGAATGAGGCGTATAGAAGATGTTAAGAGTTTTAAGCAGCAATTTTTTGTTTCATATTTTATAAAAGATGACAGACAAGGATTTGGTGCAAAGTTTTTTTTTTATTGTCCTTTTCTTGTTGGTGAATAAGATGTTGCAAGTGTTGGTTGGTTGTTTATTAATTTTAACGGCATATCAACCATCCAGGGTTATATCATGCCTAGCGGTTGGTTGTTAACATATTGTGTATTCAATATATATACATTTAGTAATTGGTTTTAACAATGTGTTAGCATTATTGGGAATCTACTGTATTCCATTGATTTGTTTCAGGTCTATATTCTATGGTATAATTTTATTTCCCTCAAAAAGGAGAAAATATCCTCTATGTTAACATTTTCAAATAGGTCCTTCATATTGTTTGCTTTAAAATAATGTTTTCTGATGTGAGCAAAAAATCTGCATTCCATCAATAAGTGTTGATTGTCAGGGGTGTTTGACATGTTTCACATTGTGTTGTTGTTCTTATGTGTATGAAGTCGGTTAAAAAATTAATCCAATTGTTGAATTTCCTCTAGGTTCCTGAAATAGTCTATTATGCATTCAACCTAAATCGTTTTTGTTTATTTCTCCTAATATATTTTGCTCTGTGACTTTGACAATAAAAGCTCACATTGTGTCTGGTAGTTGTTTGACCCTATTAAGTAAACGCCCTGTCGGTGGGGCTTATAAAGGGAAAACTCCCCGAAATGCGGGCCACCTGTTGGCCATGGGTAGCGACTTTGTATGCTTAAGGATGAATCCTGGTGGATGAGCAGTCCATAACATGCAACATTCCACATAGACCCTTACTTAGGCTAGATGCGGTTAGAGTGGTCCCTACAGTCAATTGGCAGTCACGTCAAGAAATGGGGCCACCTGTTGGCCATGGGTGGCGACTTGTGATGCTTAAGGATGGAATCCTGGTGAATGAGCAGTCCATAACATGAAACATTCCACTTAGACCCTTACCAGGCTAGATGGGCGGTTAGAGTGGATCCCTACAGTCAATTGGAGGTCACGTCAAGAAAATGGGGCCACCTGTTGGCATGGTGGCGACTTGTGATGCTTAAGGATGGAATCCTGGTGAATGAGCAGTCCATAACATGCAACACTCACTTAGACCCTTACTTAGGCTAGATGGGCAGTTAGAGAGGACCCCTCCAGTCAATTGGCAGTCACGTCAAGAAAGGGGCCACCTGTTGGCTAGGGTGGTGACCCGTGATGCTTAAGGATGGATCCTGGTGAATGAGCAGTCCATAACATGCAACACTCCACTAGACCCTTACTTAGGCTAGATGGGCAGTTAGAGAGGACCCTCCAGCCAATTGGCAGGTCACGTGAAGAACTGGGCCACCTGTTGGCTATGGGTGGTGACCCGTGATGCTTAAGGATGGAATCCTGGTGAATGAGCAGTCCATAACATGCAACATTCCACTTAGACCCTTACCTAGGCTAGATGGGTGGTTAGAGAGGACCCCTCCAGTCAATTGGCAGGTCACATCAAAGAAATGGGGCCACTGTTGGCCATGGGTGGCGACCTGTGATGCTTAAGGATGGAATCCTGGTGAATGAGCAGTCTCATAACATGCAACATTCCACTTAGACCCTTACCTTAGGCTAGATGGGCGGTTAGAGAGGACCCCTTCACGTCAATTGGCAGGTACATCAAAGCCCTAGGCATCATATTGATTGCCCCGACTCTATTGGTCTTAAGGCAAGCCTCTTTTTTATCATATGGTGCCAGAAGGCGGTGGCTGAGTGTCTTCATTTCCTGTCATGTCTTCTCACACGCCCACATAGGAAAATAATTTCTAAGATAACAAAAAACAACAAATTTTGAATTCCGAGACAGGAAATACCAAAAAAGATCAATGTGACCATTTCTTTTCGTTTTTCAGAATTTGTCTCCGCCAATAAATAAGAAAAAATAAAAAAATTAGGTGTGAGAAGATTGAATTCTGGTGAATATTTTTCTTATAAATTTCCCTGTATTTTGGAATATTTCTGTATATAGGAGTGCTTCAATACACCACTTAAATGTATAGACTAAGCGAGGTTTAAACCTCAGTCAATTAACAGTCGAATATGTGGTTTGGTTAACTACTGTATCGCTGATACTGAGAGATGTTCATTTGCTATCATTGATGAAGGACCTGCAAGACTGAGGAGCACCAATGAACAACCAAATGATTCTTTTACCAATGATCGCGACATATATATATATATATCAATTATTAGCACATATTCCCAAAAATTGTCCGCTAAAAGCCATATCAAACACATTGTTTGTTTGTTTACTTCTCATATATATATATATATATATATATATATATATATATATATATAATAAAGGGTATTTTTTTTATAGTGTTTGAAGCATTGTGCGTAATTGTAATAGAAATTTTTTGAAGGCAGTTGACAATGCAATATATGTTGAAAACTATGTTTATTTACTTTATTTTATTTTTTTTTATTTTCTTTCTTTTTAAAACATACTTAATATTTTTGGAACAAAAATTCCATCTTCAGAGTTGTTAGAAGTTTTCAAAAACACCTAGTACTTTAAAAAACATATAACAACTCTGAAGATGGAATTTTGTTCCGAAAATATTAAGTATGTTTTTAAGAGAAAGAAAAATTTAAAAAAATAAAATAAAAGGTAAATAAACATAGTTTTCACATATATTGCTTGTCAACTGCCTTTCAAAAATTTCTATTATATATATATAATATATATATATTATAGGTTTTAAAGTTTCAGGTTCTCTCAAAGGCCATTTTATGCAGTACACTTTAGATTTTATTTACACAAGTCTTGAACCGATGCCAATGAGACATCTAATTTTAGCCGTGGGTCAAGACTAGCCGACACCAGCACTAGATGCAGAGATCAAATTCCCATATAATGAGGGTCGTACTGAAAATAATGCCTGTTATTTGTCTCCATAGAAACTAAAAAACGGATTTGGAGATGGCAAAATAACGCCGTTCGATAGAGCAAGTTTCGAGCTACAAAATATTTTTCTTACCGCAAGGATTTACTAATAAGATTTGAGGGAATTGATGAATTAATAAAATTGGAAAAGCAATGAAATCTAGAAACGCAACAAAGAAAAAGAGAGCAAATAAATAGATAAATTAAATTGAAGAAAAGAGGCACAGATAGAAAGAAAGTAGACCAAAAAATAAAGAAGAGCAGGAAGACGTGTAGAGAAAGAAGAGTAGAGAAAAAGTGCAAAGGAGGAGAGTAGAGAAGAAAGGAGAGGCAAGAAGAAAGCGAGACAGGAATAAGAGTTAGAGAAGGAGAGTAGGAAGAGAGTAGAGAACAAAGGAGAGTGCAAGGAGGGAGAGTAGAGAAAGAAAGGACAGCAGGAGGAGAGTAGAGAAAGAACAGAGAGCAAGGAAGAATGAGCAGCAAAGAAGAATAGAGAAAGGAGAGCAAGGAAGCAATGAGAGCAAAGAGAATAGAGAAAAAGTAGCAAGAAGAAAAGGAGAGCAAGAAGAAAGGAGAGCAAGGGGAAGGAAAGGAGAGCAAGGAAGAAGAGTGGCATCGTGAAGAAAGAGTAAGCAAGGAAGGAGAGTAGAGAAAGGAGAGCAAAAAGGAGAAGAGTAGAGAAAGAAAGGCAGGAGCAAGGAGAGAAAGAAAGGAGAGCAAGGATAGAAACGGAGAGCAAGGGATAAAGAGTGGAAGAAAGCGAGAGCAAAAGGAGAGTAGAGAAAGCAGATGAGCAAGGGAGAAAGAGTAGAGAAAGAAAGGAGAGCAAGGGTAGAGTAGAGAAAGAGAGAGCAAGAGAAAGGAGAGCAAGGGGAGACTTAGAGAAAGGAGAGCAAGGAAGAAAGGAGAGCAAGGAAGAAGAGTGGAAAGAAAGGAGAAGCAAGGAAGGAGAGTAGAGAAAGGAGAGCAAGGAGAAGAGTAGAGAAGAAAGGAGAGCAAGGGGAGAGAGTAGAGAAAGGAGAGCAAGGAAGAAAGGAGAGCAAGGAAGAAGAGTAGAGAAAGGAGAGCAAGGAGGAAGAGAATAGGAAAGAGAGTAAGGAGGAGAGTAGAGAAAGAAAGTAGGAGCAAGGAAGAAATGAGAGCAAAGAAGAAAATAGAGAAAAAAAGAGCAAGAAAAAAGAAAGGAGAGCAAGGAAGAAAGGAGAGCAAGGAAGAAGAGCAAGGAAGGAGAGTAGAGAAAGGAGAGCAAGGAAGAAGAGTAGAGAAAGGAGAGCAAGAAGAAGAGTAGAGAAGAGTAGAGAAAGAAAGGAGAGCAAGGAGGAGAGTAGAAAAAAAGGAGAGCAAGAGAGAAGAGTAGAGAAAAAGAGAGAGCAAGAGAGAAGAGTAGAGAAAAAAGGAGAGCAAGAGAGAAGAGTAGAGAAAGGAGACAAGGGAGAAGAGTAGAGAAGGGAGAAGAGTAGAGAAAGAGAGAGTAGAGAAAGAAAGAGAGAGCAAGGAAGAAGAGTAGAGAAAGAAAGGAGAGCAAGGAAGAAGAGTAGAAGAAAAAAGAGCAAGAAAGAAAGGAGAGCAAGGAAGAATAGGAGAAAGAAAAGAGAGTAGGGACAAGAGAGCAAGGAAGAAAGGAGAGCAAGGAAGAAAGGAGAGCAAGGAAGAAGAGTAGAGAAAGGAAGGAGAGTAGAGACAGGAGAGCAAGGAAGAAAGGAGAGCACTGATCACCGATTCCATTTCCTTCCTTAACAGGGCTGTGGGAATCAGAACACAAACTTCAAAATCTCTTTATTGTAATTAAGTGATAATGGTTTACAAATGAATATAAAACCATGTTTTTTTTTTTTCATAATCTATTTATTAGGAATGAGCAATGTATAACTTTACAGATTAAATTAGGGTCTTATAAAGTGTAAATTCAACAGGAGTCAGAGTTGGTATAATTTTTACCAACTCAGATTCCAGTGACACCTTAATTGCTTCCGACTCCGAAACTGATTCCTCATCCCGTTTGATGATAACTATAATCCACTTTAGATAATTATCTGAGCCACAAGGTATATCAAGCTCAGACGATGATGGATATATATATATATATATATATATATATATATATATCTTATTATAATGGAGATTGTGTGTTTTTCTGTCTGTAACCGAAACTATATCACTACTCAAGTCACAATTTCCCTTAGTCATTTACGTCACATTCTCCATGATTTATTTTCATTTAAACCTCAATTTCTAATAAAATCTACAGTTGAAATAACATGCAATTGATATTATATATAGACTAAAATAGCCAGTTTTACAGTGCTGAACAGAAGGCTTAATTTGCATATTGATATTAAAAATTTGATTTTAATAAATATGTTCTTAGTATTATTGATTTTTAATTGTATGGTTTTATCTTAATGAATATTATCAAAAATCTCTTCAATAAATCTTAAAAGAAATCGATTAACAAGAAGAAATAATTCTGATTTTATTCTTTACTTCCTATTTTTAACTAAGTTATTAAATTATGGAAATTTAGCAATGAAAGACGAGAGTGATAGAAGAGTAATTTTCAGTTGTTCTACTTTTCGATTATACACCCCCTCTGTTTCAAATCATTTTATCTGCATTCTTATTTAGTTTCATTAGCCTTTCTAATTTAATATAATATTTTATTACATTAAAACTTAAATACTTGCACCCAGAGGGTGCATATATTTACTAGTATATATAAAGATAAATCTAATGAATCAGACGAACCTACTATTAGTTTCGCTTAATGCTCTTCAGGGCTAAGATCTGACATATTTTCTGGGATCGGGATATTTTTGTACGAATAATTTATGTTTCTTTGCTCCATTACAAATGAGCTAAGGAAGTGCTCAATAGTTAAAACTAGAGCTAAATTTAATATACCAAGCGTGTTGGTAAATCCTTGCGGTGAGAAAAAACCCAGCAAATAGTTTGATTGTAAAAATATACTACCAAACATCAACCGGGGAGAAAAAAATTTTGAAAAAAAGAAAAGACCAAGATAGTCGCACCAACAAAAAATAATCTATTGGTACAGTATTTAGCCAAAAGAAAAAACAATTTATATGCATATATATGTATATAAGATATATATATATTCATATAACCGCTAGGAGAATAAGCTAATAAGTAAAAAGTGCTCAATACCTAAGTAGAGCAAATAATAAAGATAAATCTAATGAGTCAGACGAACCTACTATTAGTTTCGCTTAATGCTCTTTAGGGCTAAGATCTGATTATATATATATATATATATATATATATATAATATATATATCATTGGCATTTCAGTCTTGGAAGACTATGATAAAGTTGTTATGTGCCCCTGAAGTTACAGCGCCTCCTGTGACTGTGAAGTCCGATGTTTGAAAAACATTCTCGACTACAGATTTTGCATTTGAAGGGTGTCCCTGAAGATGTTGATGTTCCGATGCTTTGTTGCCGCTGTTTTCTTCTGGATCTCTCAGCTTCATGGTGTTGCGTCAGGGTGACTTCTGACATGAACAGTCCTCTATGGAGATTCTGCCGCCACCGAGGGCGGTCCTGAGCTAAATTTTCCTAGCTGGAAGGGGCAATGCCAAAGCACCCAAGATCATTCTTGCAGACATCCTTGAATTGCAGCTGGGGGTGACCAATCTGTCTTTTACCAGACGTAAGCTCTCCATAGAGGATGTCTTTCAGGATTCGTCCATCATCCATCGGAGACGACGTTGTCTCAGTAGAGAGTATAAGCATATATATATATATATATATATATATATGAGAGAGAGAGAGAGAGAGAGAGAGAAGGGTATGAAAAACACACTCTGGGAAATTCCATGTCAATTCATTCAGAAAAAAGTAAAATTGTAACCCACCCCCTTCAACTTTTCTGAAATTTTGTACAGGTGTGAACTATGTTTCCCTAAAAATCGCCATAATATGATAATTCCACCAATTTTTGGAATTGGAAGCTCAAATTTTGAGGATTGTCTAACTTTAAGATAATCCACACCTGTACGAAATTTCAGAAAAATTGATATATCTAATATACACATATATATTAATTTTTTTTTTCATTTGTATATATATATATATATATATATATATATATATATATATATGTGTGTGTGTGTGTGTGTGTGTGTGTATGTATATATATTATATGTATATAACATTAGACTAACAATCCTTTTTGATAAAAACATTCCAGTAAAATACAGGACCTAATCTATCCCCTTTTATCTTTAGAATTAACAATATCAAAACCTTTGTCAACTTCTGTAAAGGTACAAGTTTTTGCCATTAGGAGATACTGAGACGAAATTGCTTTTCAATGCAAAAATT
>CM042170.1:74507708-74522708 GCA_023376005.1 Doryteuthis pealeii | reverse complement strand
AATTAAGCACATATCCAGACACGTAAGATATATGGTCACAAGGTCTTAGCATTTATTTTCAGGCTCGTATTGTGGGCTCTGTTTCAGAGAGAAGGAAAGACAGAGAGAAAGAGAGGGAGGACACTGTTAAATTCCTGTACCTTTAACATAGTACCAACTTTATCGCTGTCCCAACACTAGGGACCAGCAGACCAGCATCCGACACTACGCCGCCGAAAGGCAAAAGAGGGCGATCTTGTTCTTTCTCGTTCCTCGTCACAACATGACTTCCGGTTCCGATCAACACCCGAAACTTCCGGTCAACTTTCAATTCCTCTTCCGGGTCATTCTCGGTCAAATTACTGGCAACCCGTTGTGTGTCCACTCCCCCTTTTTTAACCTTTACATTCTCTTATTTCTTCTTCCTCTCTTTTTATAGCAGTCCGCCCACAGCTTTATTACCACTATCAAACTCCGGTGGACCTTCATAATCACGTTACACAACCAATAACTACATTTTTTATGGATATTATCCAAACTTACTTCTTGTTCATAAGTCTAACAAAAAGAGAAAAAAAAGAAGGATTCCAGACTTACAAGAAAGACTTTAGGAATTTTGGTTTATTTAGCATTAAAGATAGTAGAGTCACTTTGATTCGTACAAAGTGCCCAATATTTATGGTCCTGTTTTTTTCTGTTTCTGTGAGGGCATTCATTCTGGGTCGGTTGAGTCGGATATATCCAATAGATTCACCTGTGGTGAATTTAAGGAATGAGTAACGAGGGAATAGTAAATTTACAAGCGGTCCCCAAACCCCGCATGCCTATCCCGGTCAGAGGAAGGAGATGCCCTTTTTTGTTGTTTATCTCGCTGTCCCAAACTAGGAACCTGCAGCCCCCGTCCTAACTCTACGCCGCCGGAAAGCAAAAGAGAGTGATTTTCTTCTTTCTCGTTCCTCGTCCCCACCGCTTCCGGTCGACACCCGGAACTTCCGGTCTTAGCTTCAATTCCTCTTCCTGGGTCATTCTTCGGTCAAATTACCGGCAACCCATTGTGTGTCCACTCCTCCTTTTTTAACCTTTATTTTCTCTTATTTCTTCTTCCTCTCTTTCTCTAGCAGTCCGTACACAGCTTTATTACTACTACCAATTACACTACACAACCCTACTGTTAATAAACGTCGAAGGATTAAACCGATCCACTTTCTGTAATTTGTTCGGCGCCATCTTGTTTTCTTGTTCCATTAACAAAATATCATTTCTCATAGTGCAGAAAATTTCCAATAATGTGGGGCTGGTCATATAAATAAGTTTCAAAACGAACGAAGAATGTGGAAATGGCAAGCTAGTGTAATGGTTACAGACTTCGCCTGCCAGCTTGACAGTTGAGGTTTCGAGTCACACACGGAGCAGTCTCCCATGTCTATAACCTTGCTGATGAGATCTAATAGGTTGAAATGTACATTCAGGGATTGACATTTTCTCGATTCGTTTAGCCTTACATTTGAACATATATGCCCGCCTAAATTCATTAATTATTAACTAATTAATTTTCAAGATTAGGTATGACTTCAATTAAGCACATATCCAGACACGTAATATATGCACCCTCCGTAGGGTGCAAGTATTTAAGTTTTAATGTAATAAAATATTGTATTAAATTAGAAAGGCTAATGAGACTAAATAAGAATACAGATAAAAAGATTTGAAACAGAGGAGTATAATAAAAAATAGAACAACTTACTCTTCCATCACTCTCATCTTTCATTGTTATTTTTTCTAATTTAAGTATTTAATTAAAAGAGGAAGTAAAGAATAAAATGACTGTTATTTTATCTTGTTAATGGATTTCATTTAAGATTCATTGAAGAGATTTTTGCTTATATTCATTAAAATAAAACCAAACGGTTAGAAATCAATATCACTAAGCACATATTTATTAAATTCGATTTTTTAATATTAATATGCAAATTAGCCTTCCCGTTCACACTGTAAACCGCTATTTTGTTGTATATATAAATATAATTGCATGTTGTCAGTATGTAGACATAGTTAACAGTATTAATAATGTAAGACAATTTTATTAATAATTGAGGTTTAGATTAAAATAAAATCATGGAGTATGTGATGTCAATAACTAAGAGAATTGTGACTTGAGTAGGAATATAGTTTCGGTTACAGACAGAAAAACACACAATCTCCATTATAATAAGATATCATTTCTCATAGTGCAGGAAATTTCCAATAATGTGGGGCTGGTCATTTTTAATAATAACACCCGATGTTGTATATAGAAACATTAACAAGGCATTTTGCTTTTTTTAAGTTGTATTGTTTCTTTCTCGTAGAAGTAGATGTGTGATGATTATTAGAAACGTTTTTCAAATTCAAAGTTTATACAAAATGTTAACGAGGTTAGCAGTGCTTCATGGAGTTTGGTGGTAGGAGTCTGACGGCCAGCCGAGCTAATAATAGCTGATTATAACTAGACAACACTGGCCTCTTCTTCTTCTTCGTTATCGCCCCCTTTCTCTGCCTGTTGCCTTTTTTTATGTGGTGCAACCCTACAGTAGTAGTGACATGGCTACAGCTTAGAAGAATTCTTGCTTTATCTTATTAGAGAGATCCGACTACTGTAATAGTATACATGATGAGTATCAGGTTAATAGTATCCGATACCATTTCCACAGACGCCGTTCAATGACGTTAGCAATGAGGATCCAGTTTCAAAGATATAAATTTCAATTAGTGCTGCCAATATTCTTTTTTGAAAACATTATTTGGGTTTTTTATGGACCAGTTTCTCCAGATCCATCCGCTCACCAACCAAAAACTTTTGAGTCACAGACAAACCGATTCCAAGCCATTTCTCTTGGGGGATTTAAGGGCTGACTCATGGGGCTACTTGATGAACTCTGCAGTATTCTTAGAAAAAGCTCCTGTTTGGCTAGAAACCACAAGGTTCCTAGTTCGATACCGGTCCCTGCCAACTCAGCGTATGAGTAGCACATGGATCTGTGCGGTAAAGTAAGGAGCTGATGGTAGGTGTGGCTCCACCTCAGATACTAAAACAATCTCCTTGGTCTAGCGCTATTGAATAGACTCCCTTGCTGTATGGCTGATACCGACTTTAGGCCGCCCCAATGTTTTTACTTTTTTTTATATAATTTATGGGTTTGGTTTGTTTTACGGCCTATCAACCTCGGTGGGTCATTTAATGCTGACTAAGTTTTGGATTCATAACGATAGTTTGGTAGAAAACAAATGTATATATGTATAGATTTTAACTATTGTTCAATGACTCATATTTTTTTAGTACAATCCGACTTCTTTTAGGAAATGTAAAATCCTGGATGGTCTTATTTTCGGGAAAAGTTTTTTTCAAATTACTTGCTTGGTCGTATTTTATTCACACTAGATCAAAGTCTACACACTCTAGCAGTATATGTTTCACTGTAAATCTCTCTTGGCATGTAGTGCATATTGGGGATTCTGTGCCTCTAGTGTTTCACTGTAAATCTCTCTTGGCATGTAGTGCATATTGGGATTCTGTGCCCTCTAGTGTTTCACTGTAAATCTCTCTTGGCATGTAGTGCATATTGGGGATTCTGTGCCCTCTAGTAAATGATGATGGTCAAAGTCTACACACTCTAGCAGTATATGTTTCACTGTAAATCTCTCTTGGCATGTAGTGCATATTGGGGATTCTGTGCCTCTAGTAAATGATGATGGATCCAAAGTCTACACACTCTAGCAGTATATGTTTCACTGTAAATCTCTCTTGGCATGTAGTGCATATTGGGGATTCTGTGCCCTCTAGTAAATGATGATGGGTTCCAAAGTCTACACACTCTAGCAGTATATGTTTCACTGTAAATCTCTCTTGGCATGTAGTGCATATTGGGGATTCTGTGCCCTCTAGTAAATGATGATGGATCCAAAGTCTACACACTCTAGCAGTATATGTTTCACTGTAAATCTCTCTTGGCATGTAGTGCATATTGGGGATTCTGTGCCCTCTAGTAAATGATGATGGATCCAAAGTCTACACACTCTAGCAGTATATGTTTCACTGTAAATCTCTCTTGGCATGTAGTGCATATTGGGGATTCTGTGCCCTCTAGTAAATGATGATGGATCCAAAGTCTACACACTCTAGCAGTATATGTTTCACTGTAAATCTCTCTTGGCATGTAGTGCATATTGGGGATTCTGTGCCTCTAGTAAATGATGATGGATCCAAAGTCTACACACTCTAGCAGTATATGTTTCACTGTAAATCTCTCTTGGCATGTAGTGCATATTGGGGATTCTGTGCCCTCTAGTAAATGATGATGGATCCAAAGTCTACACACTCTAGCAGTATATGTTTCACTGTAAATCTCTCTTGGCATGTAGTGCATATTGGGGATTCTGTGCCTCTAGTAAATGATGATGGATCCAAAGTCTACACACTCTAGCAGTATATGTTTCACTGTAAATCTCTCTTGGCATGTAGTGCATATTGGGGATTCTGTGCCTCTAGTAAATGATGATGGATCCAAAGTCTACACACTCTAGCAGTATATGTTTCACTGTAAATCTCTCTTGGCATGTAGTGCATATTGGGGATTCTGTGCCTCTAGTAAATGATGATGGATCCAAAGTCTACACACTCTAGCAGTATATGTTTCACTGTAAATCTCTCTTGGCATGTAGTGCATATTGGGGATTCTGTGCCTCTAGTAAATGATGATGGATCCAAAGTCTACACACTCTAGCAGTATATGTTTCACTGTAAATCTCTCTTGGCATGTAGTGCATATTGGGGATTCTGTGCCTCTAGTAAATGATGATGGATCCAAAGTCTACACACTCTAGCAGTATATGTTTCACTGTAAATCTCTCTTGGCATGTAGTGCATATTGGGGATTCTGTGCCCTCTAGTAAATGATGATGGATCCAAAGTCTACACACTCTAGCAGTATATGTTTCACTGTAAATCTCTCTTGGCATGTAGTGCATATTGGGGATTCTGTGTCCTCTAGTAAATGATGATGGATCCAAAGTCTACACACTCTAGCAGTATATGTTTCACTGTAAATCTCTCTTGGCATGTAGTGCATATTGGGGATTCTGTGCCTCTAGTAAATGATGATGGATCCAAAGTCTACACACTCTAGCAGTATATGTTTCACTGTAAATCTCTCTTGGCATGTAGTGCATATTGGGGATTCTGTGCCTCTAGTAAATGATGATGGATCCAAAGTCTACACACTCTAGCAGTATATGTTTCACTGTAAATCTCTCTTGGCATGTAGTGCATATTGGGGATTCTGTGCCTCTAGTAAATGATGATGGATCCAAAGTCTACACACTCTAGCAGTATATGTTTCACTGTAAATCTCTCTTGGCATGTAGTGCATATTGGGGATTCTGTGCCTCTAGTAAATGATGATGGATCCAAAGTCTACACACTCTAGCAGTATATGTTTCACTGTAAATCTCTCTTGGCATGTAGTGCATATTGGGGATTCTGTGCCTCTAGTAAATGATGATGGATCCAAAGTCTACACACTCTAGCAGTATATGTTTCACTGTAAATCTCTCTTGGCATGTAGTGCATATTGGGGATTCTGTGCCTCTAGTAAATGATGATGGATCCAAAGTCTACACACTCTAGCAGTATATGTTTCACTGTAAATCTCTCTTGGCATGTAGTGCATATTGGGATTCTGTGTCCTCTAGTAAATGATGATGGATCCAAAGTCTACACACTCTAGCAGTATATGTTTCACTGTAAATCTCTCTTGGCATGTAGTGCATATTGGGGATTCTGTGCCTCTAGTAAATGATGATGGATCCAAAGTCTACACACTCTAGCAGTATATGTTTCACTGTAAATCTCTCTTGGCATGTAGTGCATATTGGGATTCTGTGTCCTCTAGTAAATGATGATGGATCCAAAGTCTACACACTCTAGCAGTATATGTTTCACTGTAAATCTCTCTTGGCATGTAGTGCATATTGGGATTCTGTGTCCTCTAGTAAATGATGATGGATCCAAAGTCTACACACTCTAGCAGTATATGTTTCACTGTAAATCTCTCTTGGCATGTAGTGCATATTGGGATTCTGTGTCCTCTAGTAAATGATGATGGATCCAAAGTCTACACACTCTAGCAGTATATGTTTCACTGTAAATCTCTCTTGGCATGTAGTGCATATTGGGATTCTGTGCCCTCTAGTAAATGATGATGGATCCAAAGTCTACACACTCTAGCAGTATATGTTTCACTGTAAATCTCTCTTGGCATGTAGTGCATATTGGGGATTCTGTGTCCTCTAGTAAATGATGATGGATCCAAAGTCTACACACTCTAGCAGTATATGTTTCACTGTAAATCTCTCTTGGCATGTAGTGCATATTGGGGATTCTGTGTCCTCTAGTAAATGATGATGGATCCAAAGTCTACACACTCTAGCAGTATATGTTTCACTGTAAATCTCTCTTGGCATGTAGTGCATATTGGGGATTCTGTGCCTCTAGTAAATGATGATGGATCCAAAGTCTACACACTCTAGCAGTATATGTTTCACTGTAAATCTCTCTTGGCATGTAGTGCATATTGGGGATTCTGTGTCCTCTAGTAAATGATGATGGATCCAAAGTCTACACACTCTAGCAGTATATGTTTCACTGTAAATCTCTCTTGGCATGTAGTGCATATTGGGATTCTGTGTCCTCTAGTAAATGATGATGGATCCAAAGTCTACACACTCTAGCAGTATATGTTTCACTGTAAATCTCTCTTGGCATGTAGTGCATATTGGGGATTCTGTGCCCTCTAGTAAATGATGATGGGTCCAAAGTCTACACACTCTAGCAGTATATGTTTCACTGTAAATCTCTCTTGGCATGTAGTGCATATTGGGGATTCTGTGCCCTCTAGTAAATGATGATGGGTCCAAAGTCTACACACTCTAGCAGTATATGTTTCACTGTAAATCTCTCTTGGCATGTAGTGCATATTGGGGATTCTGTGCCCTCTAGTAAATGATGATGGATCCAAAGTCTACACACTCTTGCAGTATATGTTTCACTGTAAATCTCTCTTGGCATGTAGTGCATATTGGTGATTCTGTCTCTTCTAGTAAATGATGATGGGTGATGTAGGTGTGGCCTATGTAAAGGCAGATCGTCACAGCCTATTGTCTTCTATTTTTGTTGTCATGGATTCCTATGACTTCCACTCACCACCCGTCCCTATCGGCCATCGCTCCTGGCAAGTTGGGTGGAATCTCCATGGCGTTGTGGTTCGGATGATTTAATGGCTAGGTTTAGTTTGGTTTGTTCGATTTTACGGCATATCAACCCTTGTTGGGGTATTTCATGCGAAAGACATTTTCATTTGTACATTCTTGTTAGGTTTTCTTTTTTATTTTTCTTTTTTTTGCAGTCAATTATTCAAGCACATTTTAATACTTATTTTTATCAATTTAACCCATAGGTGGGACCCTAACAGGTACTACCACTCCGAGTCAGGGTGGATCAGGGAGCGATAAAGGGTATACTCAACATTCCCCAGAGTTCCAAAATTGAAACTTCACTACTAGATGCAGTTTAATGACATACCTAGGACACCAGGAAGCTAGAAAAGAAGACGATTCTTACTGAGTGTCCCATATTTTCGGACAAACAAATCTTTGAAATTGTTATTCTTCATGGAAATATAAATGTTTGGAGAGGGAGAAATAAAAGAAACAATGGAACGTAAAATATATGTATGTGTGTGTGTGTGTGTGTGAAAGAGAGAGAGAGAAGAGAGAGAGAGAGAGAGAGAGAGAGAGAGAGGGGGGGCGGAAGTAGAGATGAAAAGACGAAAATATACCGGCATGCAACACTATTGGGAATCTCAATTCCCGAAACGTTGGTGCTGGGGATCATTCAGATTCAACTGGTCACCCTTTTCCTACTGTCAACTGTATTTGATTAATAAAAATAAACCTAAGGGATCCTAGGAGAGAAACATTGACAAATTGACTGAAGTTTTGTTAGCTGTGTTTTTGTTGTTTTTGTTATTTTTGTTTTTTTTTTTTTGGTAGGGGGGTATTCGATTTGGGTTTTATTTTTTTTTTGGGGGGGGGGATCGGGTTGTGTCAATCATTGTCGTCATTTTTATCGCTTGTTTAGAAAAAAACAGTTTTAATTGTCTGTTTAAACAAAGGTTTTGGAAAAGGCTAAGGCTTTTGGGAAATGGGGGGGAATCTAAATAAAAATCTCAGTTGTAACGATGCCCCCACGGCAACTTAGCAACAACGTTTAATTTTGAAACACCCCGGGCAGACAAACCATTTTAGAATATTATCGCTAGTCTGAAACTATATATATATATATATATATATATATATATATATATATATATATATGTGTGTGTGTGTGTGTGTGTGTGTGTGTGTGTAGTTTCAAACTAGCGACAATATTCTAAAATAAATATTGTCTTAGAATATTATATATATATATATATATATATATATATATATATATATTATATATATATATATACAGAATATATATAGAATATATACAGAATATATATAGAATATTGTTGCTAGTTTTTAACTATATATATATATATACATATATACAGTTAAAATATAATATATATATATATAACTATATAAATATATATAAAATTATATACATATAATATATATATATAACTATATATATATGTATGTATATATATACATATATATATACATATATATGTATGTATATATATATGTGTGTGTGTGTCTGTCTGTCTATATATATATATACGTACATACATAAATAAATATATATATATATATATGTGTGTGTGTGTGTGTGTGTGTGTGTGTGTGTGTGTGTGTGTAGTTTCAATCTAATGACAATTTTCTAGAATGCCGAAAATAAATATATGAAAAACATTTTATTCAGAAGTTTACCTAACTAGTTAGAAAGATTCCAAAAACAAACTGCCACCATCTGAAAAATTAGAAAGTCCGAAAAATGTAACAATATTTTAAATTAATATTTTAAATGAATATTTTTCTGCACAAGAAATTTTGATTTTACATAACAATATTTTTCGGAATTTTCTACTTTACGCGAATTATTATACCCAACAACACAACAAAAAATGTTTATTTAAAATATTTTAACATTTTTCGGACTTTCTATTTTATTTTAACTAATTTTCCTATTTTCTAAAATCAACGGTTTCTAGGATTGGTATTTCGTCATCACTATTTGAATAAGAACGCTATCACTGCGTAGTGTTCTTTTTACATTTTTCTCACATTTGGAGTGTCGAGTGGGCAATTTAAACATCATAAACAAAGGCTCACAAGCTTTTATTTGTTTCCATAATTTTCTTTTTCTGTGATTTATCATTATTAACCCAGTTGAGCCCTATTCGATGGTTTAATTAAAACCGAAACGCTTTAGCGTCCGCTTTCTAAGTGTCAATCTGTGAAATGTTTTCATGTTTTTTCAAAAAACCTTTAAACATGTTCCCATTGTCGGATTTATATGTATTTCTATATATACATATATGTGTATATATATATATATATATATATATATATATATATTATATATATATATATATATATAGATAGATAGATAGATTGATAGATATATGTGTGTGTGTGTGTGTATGTGTGTGTGTGTATGTGTGTGTGCATATATATATATATATATATATATATGCACATACATATATACATATATATATATACACACACACATATATATATATATATATATATATATATGTGTGTGTGTGTAGCTGAATCCACAACATATACATAAATTGAATTTGATAATCATAATTTAAATAATCACGACAAGCAAACTCGGCGATTACGGCGTGGGACACTGTACAGCTGTTTCGCCTTATTAGGTCTCATCAGCAATTATTTCAATTATAATTAACAAATTCTCTCCATGTATATCTTATGAATGCAGCTATATGTTATACGCATTGTAATTGCCTTTAAAATAAATAATAATATACTTTACTTAACCCGCCCTGTCGGCTGGGGCGTTAGAATGCATCAACTGCACCTCTGCAGAGGGGTAAGACTCCCCCAATGGGGCCACCTGTTGGCCGTGGGTGGCGACCCGTGATGCTTAAGGATGGAGCCCAGGTGGATGAGCAGTTCATGACTTGCAATACTCCACTTTGGCCCTATCTTGGGCTAGACGGGCGGTCGGAGAGGCCCCCTCCGATCAATCGGCTGGTCACGTCAAGCCCTAGCACCTATATGATTGCCCCAACCCCTATTGCCCTCATGGCAAGTCCCAACCCTTTTTATCATATGGGTGCTAGAAGGCGGTGGCTGCGGGTCTACATGTCCTGGGAATGACGTTAAACTCTATCTGATGGTGAGTTTCCAGTTCTGGAGGTTTGGGGAATGTGAAGCACCCTTTATCACCATTGCTCCCTGGTCCACTCTGACCTGGAGTGGTAGTACCTGTTAGGGTCCCATCTATGGGTTAAGTAGAAAAAATGTATTTATAAAAAATTGTATTATCCATTAAGAATTGATTTATTTCAAAACTTTATCGGCATTAAATGACCCACTGAGGTTGATATGCCGTAAAACAAAACAATCAAATCAAATTTACTTAACAATGCTTCAAAACAAATTATCAAATTCTATTATATATATATATATATATATATATATATATATGTGTGTGTGTGTGTGTGTGTGTGTGTGTGTGTGTATATGTAAAATGAAAATGGAAGTGAATCCGACGGTATGTTGAAAAGAGAAATAAAGAAAGGAAAGTATTGAATGGATAAAATAAGATATTTTAATCAATTTTACTTACACGTGTTTCGGTCAGGAGTTTATCCATGTGTACATTATTCAATCTATTATTATTTTTGAATAACCAAATGAAATGCAATAATAATAATAGAAAAAATGTAGAAATGTTCCGCACACAAAGAAATATCGACCTTCCTCAGAGTAAATCCTTATTTTTTGAACGAATTTCCAACAAATTTTGTTTAAAAAGATAAGGATTTGAAATAAGGAGGGGGGTCGATACTGTGTACGGAACATTTCTACATTTTTTCTATTATTATTATTTCATTTCATTTTGTTATTTAAAAATAAAAATAGATTGAATAATGTACACATGGACAAACTCTTGACCGATATATATATATATATATATATATATATATATATGTGTGTGTGTGTGTGTGTGTTTGTGTGTTTGTGTTTGTGTTTGTATGTATATATATGTTTATATATATATACATACGTGTGTATGTATGTATATATGTGTGTGTATGTATATATGTATGTGCATATATATACGTGCATATATATATATATATATATATATATATATATATATATACATATGTGTGTGTGTGCGTGTGTTCGTCAAGAAACCGCACACACACACACACACACACATATATATATATATATATATATATATATATATATATAATACTAGCAAATATATGCACCCTCCGGGTGCAAGTATTTAAGTTTTGATATAATAAAATATCATATTAAATTAGAAAGGCTAATGAAACTGACTAACAATGCAGATAAAAAGATCTGCAACAGAGGGGTATAATCGAAAAATAGAACAATATTGAAACTAACTATTCCATCATTTTCCATTACTCCCCACTTTTATTGGCAAATTTTCCTAATTTAACTATTTAGTTAAAATAGGAAGTAAAGGATAATATTACAGTTATTTCTTCTTGTAAATAAATTTCTTTTAAGATTTATCCACGAGATTTTTGTTTATATTTCTTAAGATGAAACCAAACAATTAGAAATCAATAATACCAAGCACATATTTATTAAAATAAAATTTTAAATATCAATATGCAAATTAGCCTTCTCGTTCAAACTGTAAACCTCTATTTTGTTGTATATATAAATACAATTGCATGTTATTTGTACGTAGATATGGTCAACAGTATTAATAATGTAAAACAATTTTATTAATAACTGAAGGTTTAAAAGAATGAAATCATGGAGAATTTGACGTAAATAATTAAGGGAATTGTGACTTGAGTAGTAATATAGCTTCGGTTACAGACCTGAAAAACACACAATCTCCATTATAATAAATAATATATATATATATATATATATATATATATATATATATATAACAAAAACAGAACGCGTGCAGGTGCAAAAAATAGAAATTGAACAAAAACTGTAGGAGATGATTGAAAAAATGCTAGAATTTCCTTTTTTTTTTTGTGTGTGTGTGTGTGTGTGTGTGTGTGTGTGTGTGTGTGTGTGTGTGTGTGTGTGTGATAAATAAAAGAAGAAAAAATAATAAAAGTTTTGAAAATGGTCAAAGAGAGCAATGATACAAAATCGGAAATATCGACGCGAAGATGAAAATTATTTTTGTTAAATATCAAAAACAAGAAAAGTATGAAATAAATAAAATACATAAAATTCCCTTGAATCATTTTTTTTTTTTTTTTCTTTTTTTCTTTTTTTTTTTTTTTTTTTTGCTTTAAAAACCAGAAATGAATGAAATCACGCGAGATCAGCCCCTAAACGAGAAGTAATCATCAAGAGAGAAGTATTTTTCTGATTTGGTCAAAAAATATACTCAAGTCGAAACTTCTAGATACAAATAACTGACACCTCCCTGACATTGTCCCCCGGGCATTGTTTTCTGATTGCCTTTGTTCTCGTCCAACGAGATGTTATTTCTTCAAATCTCGTCTTTTTTTTTTTTTTTTTTTTTTTTCACAATTGCCTGTATGTTTATTTTGAACGCAGCAGATGTGATTTTATTATTTATTGTTTATGAAAATAAATCCGTATATATATATATATATATATATATATATATATATATATATATATATATATATCTTATTATAATGGAGAATGTGGGTTTGTCTGTCTGTAACCGAAACTATATTACTACTACAAGTCACAATTCCCTTTGTTATTTACATCACATTCTTCATGATTTTATTTTTAATTTAAACTTCAATTATTAATAGAATAGTTTTACATCATTAAGACTGTTGACCATATCCACATACTAATAACATGCAATTGTGTTTATATATACAAAAAATGGCGGTTTACAGTGTGAATGAGAAGGCTAATTTGCATATTGATCTTAAAAAATTAATTTTGATAAATATATGCTTAGTATTACTGATTTCTAATTGTTTGGTGTTATCTTAATGAATATTAGCAAAAATCTCGGGGATAAATCTTAAAAGAAATCCATTAACAAGAAGAAATAACTGTAAATTTATTCTTTACTTCCTATTTTCACTAAATAGTTAAATTAGCAGAATTTATCAATGAAAGACGGGAGTAATGGAAAATGATGGAAGAGGTAGTTTCAAAGTTGTTCTATTTTTCAATCATACCCCCTCTGTTCTAAATCTTTTTATCTGCATACTTATTCAGTTTCATTAGCCTTTCTAATTTAACATGATATTTTATTATATTAACACTTAAATACTTGCACCCGGAGGGTGCATTTATGTGCTAGTATATATAAAGTGCGGAATGGTCCAACACAAGCCTTCACCACTATAAACAAATCACTGTGTTGGTTGTTCATTGTATATATTATTATTATCATTATGGACTCTCTCGTCGATTTTTGACGCATGAGGGTTCATACACACAATGAACATCCACACAGTGATTTGTTTATACTGGTGAAGGCTTGTGTTGGACCATCCACACTTTTTGGCACAGTCGATAGGAAAGAATTGGTGCATCAAGGGTTGCCACAAACCCAATCAACGACTGACCTCAGGAATTTTGAATTCAGAGTTATCCCTCTCCTAGATTGGTTATCTACCCAAGGCTGAAGGGCCCAGTCTGCCCTACTATTTAACCCATAGCGGGAGGGAGAATATATGGATTCATACCTTTCCCAAGGGTATTAGCGCTATGTGAAATGCCAACAGCTTCGTTGAATTCGAATCGACGAGTCCATTTCCCACGACTCTAACCACTAGCCCAAGCGCCTATATATATATATATATATATATATATATATATATATATATATATATGTGTGTGTGTGTGTGTGTGTGTGGCATGAATATTTAAAAATACTGTTTTTTTTATCATTACTGGATGATGAATAAGTAAAAGTAAAGTCGACGGGGCGGCCAAAAGTCGGTATCAGCCAGGGAGTCTATCCCCTTTTCAATAGCGCTAGACCAAGGAGATTGTTTTTAGCATCTGAGGTGGAGCGCCACACCATCAGCTCCTTACTTTACCGCACAGATCCCTGTGCTACTCATACGCTGAGTTGGCGGGGACCGGTATTGAACTAGGAACCTTGTGGTTTCTAGCCGAACGCTCTACCGACTGAGCTAACCCGGCCCCTTGCTTAAATAGACTAATATTTATGAAACACAATTGATTTACCTGTGAGAGTAAAGCTGGAAAATGTGCATCGTCTAAAAAAAACCAACAAAAAAACACCGAAACCTATCACAGTAATTAAAACTTGGGAATCCCAAACATCAGGGTTGCGGGTTCAAATTCAGCCCGGAATGTTTGTAATTTGCTCATGGAATCGGTCTGATCGAAAATGGTATGATATGTTAGGCTACGGCCTCAAGGAGTAAAGGTGAAAATATGCAACACACTGATCTTCCCATTTATCATTTTAGATGAAACAAATTTCGACATTAAATAACCCATCACTGGTTAAATCGAACTTAACAGACCCAAATTCCACCATTGTATGTCATCCCGTCGGAAGAAAAAAATACCAAAAATCAGGGAATTAACCGGAATTTAATTAAATTTTCATTGATGATATATTAATGAATAAAAGATATAATGCATCAGTTATTTTATTTAAAAACATTTTTTCAGATCAGCTTTGAACCACGTATCTTTGAGGCGTAACACAGATTATCAAAGATACGTTGTTCAAAGTTAACTGACCTGGAAAAATGTAAATGTTTTAAATAAAATAACTGTAGCTCAGTCGGTTAGCGCGTTTCG
>CM042170.1:74484632-74507608 GCA_023376005.1 Doryteuthis pealeii | reverse complement strand
TATATAATTTATTATAAAATATTATTTATTTAATAAGAAATTTTTAATTATTAAATTAAATATATATTTATAAAATTATTAAAAATAATTAAATTATTTTAATAACCCTTACCACTCAACTTATTTAAACCTATGTTTTTTCAATTTCTTTAATATATTACATATACATATACATATATATATATATATATATATATATATATGTATATATGTAAATAAATGGAAATTAATCCGACAGAATGAATTTAACATTTTGAAAAAACAATTAGTAATTATTATCTGCTGACAGAAATCTGTTTCGACGCCTTATAGAAGGGTCATCTTCAACGAGCAAAAAATATATGAAAAAGACGGGATAAAACCGTTTGAAGAAAATATATATATATATATATATATATATATATATATACACATATATATGTATACACACACACACACAACACACACAACACAATACAAACACACACTCACACACATATATATATATATATATATATATATATATATATATATATCAATGTGTATGGTTGGCACTATCACACTTGAAGAGACTGTAATAAGCCAACGTACAGTATTATTAGGAGAGTGCTCAATATCTGTGATAGAGCATTAATAATAAATAAACAATAAATAAATATATATTTTTAGTATATATTTATTTATATGGAAACAAATTTGCCGCCATTGGTTTCATACTAATCAAACTTAATTGTTTCAAAAATCAATCGCCCGACTTACGCTCATATAAAGCCCAAAAATGGTTGACCATCGCTTTCTGATTATGTTTAAAAGAAAAAAAAAGAAAAAAAAAGAAGAGAATCTGACAACTGGCACTACAAAAAACCTTTCAGGGTTTGGGTCATTTAATAGCGAACTCAGGTTGCTTACAGTACCTGCTGCTGCTTATGTGGTCACCCTATTAAGTATTGAACAGGCTTATTGCTGCTTAATTTCAGTGGGAACCAGTGCTTTAAGCGTGAAATATTATATCATATTTATATCATAAATAGAGAATTATACAAGCTTAAAAAATCAGAAGCTGATGAACTCTCAGGTGATTTTTACAAAATAAAAAAAGATATATCCGAATAAGACATTGTTTTATTACTAGCAAATATATGCACCCTCCGGGTGCAAGTATTTAAGTTTAATGTAATAAAATATTATATTAAATTAGAAAGGCTAAATAAGAATACCGATAAAAAGATTTGAAACAGAGGGAGTATAATAAAAAATAGAACAACTGAAACTTACTCTTCCATCACTCTCGTCTTTCATTGTTATTTTTTCTAATTTAAGTATTTAGTTAAAAGAGGAAGTAAAGAATAAAATGACAGTTATTTTTTCTTGTTAATGGATTTCATTTAAGATTCATTGAAGAGATTTTTCATTATATTCATTAGAATAAAACCAAGCAGTTAGAAATCAATAATACTAAGCACATATTTAATAAAAATCACATTTTTAATATCAATATGCAAATTAGCCTTCCCGTTCACACTGTAAACCACTATTTTGTTGTATATATAAATATAATTGCATGTTGTCAGTATGTAGACATGGTTAACAGTATTAATAATGTAAATCAATTTTATTAATAATTGAGGTTTAAATAAAAATACAATCATGGAAAATGTGATGTCAATAACTAAGGGAATAGTGATATGAGTAGTAATATAGTTTCGGTTACAGACAGAAAAGCACACAATCTCCATTATAATAAGATATCAAGGTGTATCAAAAGTATTTTCTTTTTCTTTATACAAATCTTTACTCCAAATCTTATGCAGACATCTACCTTTGACATCATTATCTTATTGATAGTATTATTACTCCTGTCCCATAATAATTGTTACATTTAGTGTATGAAATTTATAGGCAAATGTAACAACTATTATGGGACAGATGAACTAAAATATTCTACCTTTCTCCCATAATTGTTGTTACATTTTGTGTATGAAATTTATAAGCAAATGTAACACTCCACTTAAATAATTAAGTTTGGATAGCATGAAACCAATGGTAGCAAACTTGTTTCTATACAAATAGACATATACTAAAAATATATATTTATTTATTATTTATCCATTATGACACACACACGCGACACACACACACACACACAAAACACCACACCACACACACACACACACATATACATATATACATCACACACAGAGCAGTCTTCCTGTCTATAACTCTGCTGATGAGGCATAATAGGCCGAAATGTACCTACAGAGATTGACTTTTTCTCGATTTGTTTAGCTTTACATTTGAACAGATATACCCTCCTAATTCATTAATTATCAATTAATTAATTCTCAAAATTAGGTATGACTTCAATTAAGCACATATTCTCCCAAAAATTGTCGGCTAAGGCCATATCAAACACATTGTCTGTTTGTTTACTTATATATATATATATATATATATATATATATATATATATATATGAAGTAAAAAGTAAAGTCATTGGGGTGCCTAAAGTTGATAGTAGCCTGACAGTGAGAGAGTCTATCCCCTTTTCACTAGCACTAGACCAAGGAGATTGTTTTTGAGTCTGAAGTGGAGTGCCACACCTACCATCAACTCCTTACTTTACTGCACAGATCACTGTACTACTCGTTTGGTGAGTTGGCAAGTATTATAGTATTAACCGATTATTTTCGTTCATATGACCCCCTTGGTCTTTTCTTTTTTTCCTTTTTACCCCAGATGAAGTTTGGTAGTATATTTTTTACTATAAAACTATTTGCCGTGTTTTTTCTTACCACAAAGGTTTACCAATAATTTTGGTATATTATATATATATATATATATATATATATATAATATATATATATACTAGCAAATATATGCACCCTCTGGGTGCAAGTATTTAAGTTTTAATATAATAAAATATCATATTAAATTAGAAAGGCCAATGAAACTGAATAAAAATGCAGATAACATGATTTGGAACAGAGGGGTATGATTGAAAAATAGAACAACTTTGAAACTAACTCGTCCATCATTTTCCCTTACTCCCGTCTTTCATTGGTAAATTTTCCTAATTTAACTATTTAGTTAAAATAGGAAGTAAAGAATAATATTATTACAGTTATTTCTTTTTGTTAAGGGATTTCTTTTTAAGATTTATTGAAGAGAATTTTGCTCATATTCAATAAGATAAAACTAAACAATTAGAAATCAATAATACTAAGCATATATTTATTAAAATCACATTTTTTAAGATCAATATGCAAATTAGCCTTCACATTCACACTGTAAACCGCTATTTTGTTGTATATATAAATACAATTGCATGTTATTAGTATGTCGATATGGTCAACAGTCTTAATGATGTAAAACGATTTTATTAATAATTGAGGTTTAAATAAAAATAAAAATCATGGAGAATGGGATGCAGATAACAAATGGAATTGTGATTTGTTATAGTAAATATAGTTTCGGTTACAGACAGAAAAACATACAATCTCCATTATAATAAGATATATATATATATGTGTGTGTGAAGAGATGAAAGTGAATCCGACAGTATGTAGTATAGTAAGAAATTTGAAAAAACACATGTTTAAATAAAATAAGTGGTAAGTTTATTAGTCGACACTGCAGTGTTTCGATCAGTTCTTCAAACTTCAAATTTTGAACAGATTGATAAAAAAGAACCATCGCAGTTTTTCTCGTTATTCTGTGATAAAATTTTTTGTTACTTTCCTTATATCAACAAATGCCCTGAAGAAGATCTACTTAACAGATCGAAACACTGCAGCGTCGGCTAATAAACATACCACTCATTTTATTTAAACCTGTGTTTTTTTCAAATTTCTTACTATACTACATATATATATATATGTATAGATAAAAGGATATGAAAAACACACAAAATGCTGTTAAAGTGAAAATATTTTATATCATATTCATAGCTAATATTGAACAATATTTCGATTTATAAAAATATTAGCTATGAATATGATATAAAATATTTTCACTTTAACAGCATATTGTGTATTTCTATAGTAAAATCATTTCCAATGAATTTCTATAGAAAAATAATTTGAAATGTTTTTTTACAGTAAAATCATTTCCAATAGATTTCTATAGAAAAATAATTTGAAATGCTTTTCTACAGTAAAATCATTTCCAATGAATTTCTATTGAAAAATAATTTGTAATGCATTTCTACAGTAAAATCATTTCCAATGAATTTCTATAGAAAAATAATTTTCATACATTTCTATAGTAAAATCATTTCCAATGAATTTCTATAGAAAAATAATCTGAAATGCTTTTCTACAGTAAAATCATTTTCAATGAATTTCTATAGAAAAAACAATTTGAAGTGCTTTTCTACAGTAAAACCATTTCCAATGAATTTCTATAGAAAAATAATTTGAAATGCTTTTCTACAGTAAAATCATTTCCAATGAATTTCTATAGAAAAATAATTATTCATACATTTCTACAGTAAAAATCATTTCCAATGAATTTCTATAGAAAAATAATTTGAAATGCTTTCTACAGCAAGATCATTTCCAATGAATTTTAGAAAAATCATTTTTCATACATTTCTATAGTAAAATCATTTCCAATGAATTTCTATAGAAAAATAATTTGTAATGCATTTCTATAGTAAAATCATTTCCAATGAATTTCTATAGAAAAGTAATTTTTCATACATTTCTATAGTAAAATCATTTCCAATGAATTTCTATAGAAAAATAATTTGTAATGCATTTCTATAGTAAAATCATTTCCAATGAATTTCTATAGAAAAGTAATTTTTCATACATTTCTATAGTAAAATCATTTCCAATGAATTTTAGAAAAATCATTTTCATACATTTCTATAGTAAAATCATTTCCAATGAATTTCTATAGAAAAATAATTTGTAATGCATTTCTATAGTAAAATCATTTCCAATGAATTTCTATAGAAAAGTAATTTTTCATACATTTCTATAGTAAAATCATTTCCAATGAATTTCTATAGAAAAATAATTTGTAATGCATTTCTATAGTAAAATCATTTCCAATGAATTTCTATAGAAAAGTAATTTTTCATACATTTCTATAGTAAAATCATTTTCAATGAATTTCTATAGAAAAATAATTTGTAATGCATTTCTATAGTAAAATCATTTCCAATGAATTTCTATAGAAAATAATTTGTAATGCATTTCTATAGTGAAATCATTTCCAATGAATTTCGATAGAAAAGTAATTTTTCATACATTTCTATAATAATCAGTATTGCATTTCTATAGTAAAATAATTTGCCATGCATTTTTACATTAAAAATCCTTTCTATCAATTATAATAAACTTATAATGAATGATTTAAGCAATTCAAATTTCTTTGCTGATTTTAAGTCTGAATTTGTCATCTTTCATCTGATTAAGATAAAGATTATTGATTAATAAGATCATCTTGTTCATGTTTTAACTCGTTTAATTCGGTGATGAGTACCTGTAACCGGGAGCCATTTATTTTTTCTTTCTTCAGAAATCAAATACGTGTAACAGACCTGAATAATTAATTTGCAATGTCAAGTTAATCTGAAAATAAAATTTTTTAGAATTTAAAAAAAAAAACTTTAAAAAATATAATGCCAATAATTGGCCTATACCATTCTGTGAAATATGATTTTTTAAAAAAAATGTTTGGAATTGGTTTATAGCAAAAATTATTTTAATCTCACAAAAATATTTGGTTTGAGGCTATTCAAAATGGTGGCAAATCAAACAGAGTGCTACAAATTGATGTCAGAACTCTGTTCAGAGTTTTGACATCAATTTTTTTTTATACCAGTGTTATTCAATAAATAAGAGAATGTTTTTTTTATGAAAAAAGCAAAATCCATATTTTTCCAAAATTCTTTTTTTTGCATTGGAAATGATTTTTTACTATAAAAATGCATTGGAAATGATTTTTTACTATGAAAATGCATTGGAAATGATTTTTACTATAAAAATGCATTGGAAATGATTTTTACTATGAAAATGCATTGGAAATGATTTTTACTATAAAAATGCATTGGAAATGATGATTTTTACTATGAAAATGCATTGGGATTTTTACTATAAAATGCATTGGACAATGATTTTTACTATAAAAATGCATTGGAAATGATTTTTACTATGAAAATGCATTGGACAATGATTTTTACTATAAAATGCATTGGACAATGATTTTTACTATAAAAATGCATTGGAAATGATTTTTACTATGAAAATGCATTGGACAATGATTTTACTATGAAAATGCATTGGACAATGATTTTTACTATAAAAATGCATTGGAAATGATTTTTACTATGAAAATGCATTGGACAATGATTTTTACTATGAAAATGCATTGGAAATGATTTTTACTATGAAAATGCATTGGACATTTTTTACTATGAAATGCATTGGACAATGATTTTTACTATAAAAATGCATTGGAAATGATTTTACTATGAAAATGCATTGGACAATGATTTTTACTATGAAAAATGCATTGGACAATGATTTTTACTATGAAAATGCATTGAAATGATTTTTACTATGAAAATGCAATGGAAATGATTTTTACTATGAAAATGCATTGGAAATGATTTTTACTATGAAAAATGCATTGGACAATGATTTTTACTATGAAAATGCATTGGAAATGATTTTTACCATAAAAATGCATTGGAAATGATTTTTAAGATAAAAATGCATTGGAACTGGTTTTTACTATAAAAATGCATCGGAAAGTATTTTTACTTTAAAAATGCATTGGACATGGATTTTACTATAAAAATACATTAGAAATGATTTTTATTATAAACATGTATTGGAAATTATTTTTATATAAAAATGTATTGGAAATGACTTTTACTATGAAAATGCATTGGAAATGATTTTTACTATGAAAATGCATTGGAAATGATTTTTACTATAAAAATGCATTGGAAATGATTTTTACTAAAAATGCATTGGACAATGATTTTTACTATAAAAATGCATTGGAAATGATTTTTACTATAAAAATGTATTGGAAATTTTTTTTATTATAAATATAAATAGAATTTGAGTGACAACAAGTCTCCTCAGGTCTCCAGGACTCTTCTGTGTATTCTAGTGGATTGCAGCAATACAGTATTATTATTATTATTATTATTATTATTATTATTATTATTATTACTCCTTTTGAGTTTTCACATCAGCATTAGCTGATGGTCTTTCACTGGAGTCTGAGTGACAGCAAGTCTCCTCAGGTCTCCAGGACTCTTCTGAGTATTCTGGCAAATTGCAGCAGTGCAGTGTTCTGAATGGTTTCAATCCTTCCTCTGATATCCAAACTTTCCAAACCATTTTCCAATTCTTTTGGGACCGTTCCAAGTGCACCAACTACAATTGGTATCACTTTCACTTTCATATTCCATAACTTTTTCAGTTCTCTGGCAAGGTCCAGATATTTGTCCATATTATTATTATTATTATTATTATTATTATTATTTCATTGGACTTTGAGTGACAACAAGTCTCCTCGGGTCTCCAGGACTCTCCTGAGTATTCCAGCTGATTTCAATAATGCTGTTGTATGGATGGTCTGAATTCTTCTGATTTCCAGCTCCTCTAGTCTTTTTTCTAAGATTTTGTGGACTGTTCCAAGTGCCCCAACTACTGATGGTATTACTTTCACCCTCATATTCCACAGTTTTTTTCAATTCTCTAACAAGATCTAGGCATTTGTATATCTTTTGGTATTCTTTTATCTTCACCCTGTGATCTGCTGGAACTGCAAAATCTAGCAGATGCCAAGTTCTCCTTTATTTTGTTAATCAATACTAGGTCTGGTCTTTAGGCTGGGATGTTATTATTATTTACTCCTTTTGAGTTCTCACATCAGCATTAGCTGATGGTCTTTCACTGGAGTCTGAGTGACAGCAAGTCTCCTCAGGTCTCCAGGACTCTTCTGAGTATTCTGACAGATTGCAGCAGTGCAGTGTTCTGAATGGTTTCAATCCTTCCTCTGATATCCAAACTTTCCAAACCCTTTTCTAATCCTTTTGGGACTGTTCCAAGTGCACCAACCACAATTGGTATCACTTTCACTTTCATATTCCATAACTTTTTCAGTTCTCTGGCAAGGTCCAGATATTTGTCCATTTTTTCATTTTCCTTTAGCTTCACTCTGTGATCTGCTGGCACTGCAAAATCCACCAGTTGACAAGTTCTTTCTTTTTTGTTTATCAACACTAGGTCTGGTCTTCTTGCTGGTATAAGGTGATCCGTTTTTATTTCATAGTCCCAGAGAATTTTATGCGTTTCCTTCTCAAGAACAGATTCTGGTTTATGCATATACCATTTTGTTGTGTGGTCAAAATTAAATCTCTTTCATAATTCCCAGTGGATCACCTTCCCAACCCAGTCATGTCTAGTTTTGTACTCCTGTTGTGCTAGTTTGCTACATTCGCAGAGTATATGGTTTACAGTCTCATCTCTATTACCGCAAAGTCTACATTTACTATTTGTTGGGTCTTATCAATTTTTGCTTTGATGTAGTTTGTCCTCATGGAATTATTTTGTGCAGCAATTATAAGTGATTCTGTTTCTCTTTTGAGGTTTCCTTTTCTTAACCCTGTCCAAGACTTTTCATGTGCAACCTCTTCTATTTGTCGTTTGAAGCGTCCATATAATTGTTTTTCTTCCTATTTTTGTTTTCTAGTCTTTGTCGTCTTTTATGTTTTTAAAAAAAAATGTTTATTATTATTATTATTATTATTATTATTATTATTATTTCACACCAGCATTAGCTGATGGTCTTTCACTGGAGTTTGAGTGACAACAACTCTCCTCAGGTCTCCAGGACTCTCCTGAGTATTCAGGCTGATTTCAACAATGCTGTTGGTCTCAATTCTTCTTCTAATTTCCAGCACCTCTAATCTTTTTTTCTAAGCTTTTGGGGACCGTTCCAAGTGCCCCAACTACTATTGGTATTACTTTCACTCTCATATTCCACAGTTTTTTCAATTCTCTAACAAGGTCTAGGCATTTGTATATCTTTTGTTATTCTTTTATCTTCACCCTGTGATCTGCTGGAACTGCAAAATCTACCAGATGACATGTTCTCATTTTTTTTTTTTGTTAATCAATACTAGGTCTGGTCTTTAGGCTGGGATGTTATTATTATTATTATTATTATTATTACTAGCAAATATATGCACCCTCCGGGTGCAAGTATTTTAGTTAAATTTTATAATAAAATATGATATTAAATTAGAAAGGCTAATGAAACTGAATAAGAATGTAGATAAAAAGATTTTGAACAGAGGGGGTATGATTGAAAAATAGAACAACTTTGAAACTAACTCTTCCATCATTTTCTGTTACTCCCGTCTTTCATTGGTAAATGTTCCTAATTAGACTGTTTAGTTAAAATAGGAAGTAAAGAATAAGATTACAGTTATTTCTTCTTGTTAAGGGATTTCTTTTAAGATTTATTGAAGAGATTTTTGCTCATATTCAATAAGATAAAACCAAACAATTAGAAATCAATAATACTAAGCATATATTTATTAAAATCAATTTTTTTAAGATCAATATGCAAATTAGTCTTCTCATTCACACTGTAAACCTTTATTTTGTTGTATATATAAATACAATTGCATGTTATTAGTATGTAGATATGGTCGACAGTGTAAGTAATGTAGAACAATTTTATTAATAATTGAGGTTTAAATAAAAAATAAAATCATGGAGAATATGATGTAAATAACGAAAGGAATTGTGACTTGTATAGTAATATAGTTTCGGTTACAGACAGACAAACCCACAATCTCCATTATAATAAGATTATTATTATTATTCCTACCTGCATACCGCAAAGTTCACAATACAAATAATACTTTGTTAAATTCATTCCTATAGATGCGTGGGTGAATGTATGGGTGTGGACTTTTTGTATAACCCACTTCTCATGGTATTTTGAACAAAGACTGACCTCACACACTGATTTCTGTCCGATATAAGTGCATAAAAGCTAGAGTCCATTACCTTTTAGTAAACAAAAAACATTTTTGTCCTGGGGATGACACTCAACTAGATCCGGTATTTACGAAACCCTTCTCACGAGTAGGATGTTACAAAAGGTCTATCTATTAAGTAGAGTGTTAAGTTTTTATGGGCCATCCCTCGGCCTTAAAGCAGGAGTACTTGTCCAGTGGAATTGGATCCCTGGTAAAGAGTCCTTCGATAATGAATCCTTTGGTTACTCTGGTAAAGAGTTCTCAGTTACTGGTATAGTGTCCTTCGATAATGAATCATTTGGCTACTCTGGTAAAGAGTTCTCAGTTCCTGGTAAAGAGTCCTTCGATAATGAATCCTTTGGTTCCACTGGTAAAGAGTTCTCAGTTCCTGGTAAAGAGTCCGTCGATAAAGAATCCTTTGGTTCCTCTGGTAAAGAGTTCTCAGTTCCTGGTAAAGAGTCCTTCGATAACGAATCCTTTGGTAAAGAGTTCCTGGTAAAGAGTCCTTCGATAATGAATCCTTTGGTTACTCTGGTAAAGAGTTCTCAGTTCCTGGTAAAGAGTCCTTCGATAATGAATCATTTGGTTCCTCTGGTAAAGAGTTCTCAGTTCCTGGTATAGTGTCCTTCGATAATGAATCATTTGGTTCCTCTGGTAAAGAGTTCTCAGTTCCTGGTAAAGAGTCTTTCGAGAATGAATCCTTTGGTTCCTCTGGTAAAGAGCTCTCAGTTCCTGGTAAAGAGTCTTTCGAGAATGAATCATTTGGTTCCTCTGGTAAAGAGTTCTCAGTTCCTGGTAAAGAGTCCTTCGATAATGAATCCTTTGGTTCCACTGGTAAAGAGTTCTCAGTTCCTGGTAAAGAGTCCTTCGATAACGAATCCTTTGGTTCCTCTGGTAAAGAGTTCTCAGTTACTGGTATAGTGTCCTTCGATAATGAATCATTTGGTTCCTCTGGTAAAGAGTTCTCAGTTCCTGGTAAAGAGTCCTTTGATAATGAATCCTTTGGTTCCTCTGGTAAAGAGCTCTCAGTTACTGGTAAAGAGTCCTTCGAGAATGAATCCTTTGGTTCCTCTGGTAAAGAGCTCTCAGTTCCTGGTAAAGAGTCCTTCGATAATGAATCCTTTGGTTCCTCTGGTAAAGAGTTCTCAGTCCCTGCTAAAGAGTCCTTCGATAATGAATCCTTTGGTTCCTCTGGTAAAGAGTTCTCAGTCCCTGCTAAAGAGTCCTTTGATAATGAATACTTTGGTTACTCTGGTAAAGAGTTCTCAGTTACTGGTATAGTGTCCTTCGATAATGAATGCTTTGGTTCCACTGGTAAAGAGTTCTCCGTTCCTGGTAAAGAGTCCTTTGATAATGAATCCTTTGGTTACTCTGGTAAAGAGTTCTCAGTTCCTGGTAAAGAGTCCTTCGATAATGAATCCTTTGGTTACTCTGGTAAAGAGTTCTCAGTTCCTGGTAAAGAGTCCTTCGATAATGAATCCTTTGGTTACTCTGGTAAAGAGTTCTCAGTTCCTGGTAAAGAGTCCTTCGATAATGAATCATTTGGCTACTCTGGTAATCGTATAAGTCCTTCCTGAGTATTGGTAAAGATCTGGTAATCCTATGTCCGTCTTCAGTGAGCGCAAATGTAATTATGACCAGTGGGGGGGGAGTTTAAATAGTGTGTCTTCCATGCAGTATGGTTAGTGATTGGCTATAGGAGTAAATCATGTGATCTTGGCCAGTCTATAAAATCCAGGTGGGAAATTAGAGCACTTTATATCAAAATATTCCAACACCGAGTTTAGCAGGTGTGAATTCAGAGTTTTTCTTTTCCTAGACCAGTTGACAGAACAAGGTTGAAGAGCTCAATCTGCCCTACTATTTTGGTAATTGTAACATAATTGTGACATAGTTTTGGTTACAGACAAATAGAGACCGAATCTCCATTATCAATACTAGTACAAAATAAAAAAAAACGCGCTCCGGGCGATGTAAAAATAGATTTTTGAAACATATTGCCTGAGGGGTGGGAGTTAAAAATTCAATGTCAGCGAGTTTGTACCCTAAGTAAAAAAAATCATCAAATTCATTAAAGGATTAAAAAATAAAACAATTTGAAATGAAAACTTTAAATATGTTTAAAATAAAACAAACTATATATAGATATATAATACCAGTCATGTATTTATTAAAACTTGTTTTAAAAAATAATGAGAACTGTCTAATGTTGCATGTTCAAATTTTGAGTGTATTTATTCTATGTTATGACGATTTTGGGTAATGTGACGTAAGCAGTGACGTAGTTTTTGTTACAGACAAAAACCGGAAGCGAATCTCCATTATTAATCAATATATTATTATTATTATTATTCCTATCTGCAGACCACAAAGTTCACAATACAAATAATACTTTGTTAAATTCATTCCTAGACCGGTTGACAGACCAAGCCCAGTCTGCCCTACTATTTACCATAGCTGGAGGGAGAATAGCTGGATTCATACCTTTCCCAACGGTATTAGCGCTATGTGAAATGCAACCAGCCTCGTCCAGGATTTGAATTTGTCTCCCTGTGTACATTTCCTACGACAATAGCCATTACACTACACACTTCTACACACACACACACATTTATAATATATATATATATATATATATATATATATATATATATATAGAAAAGGAATGACTTACTGGTAAAAATATTGGGATGCCAATATTTGGTTGGTATAAGTGTTATTCAGATAAGTCAGTGTTATAACAAATATAAAGTGCTCAATACGTAAGTAGAGCGGACTTATTATTATAGTGTGTACAGAAATAAACTACTCAAGTTTCACCATAAGGATCTTCAGGGTTAAATTCACTGAATTAATCAAGATATTGATTAATTACAGCTAACTGCGGGAGTTCGTATTGTGATTCTGACTGTCCACAGTGCTCTGTAATTAATCAATATCTTGATTAATTCCTTGAATTTAACCCTGAAGATCCTTATGGTGAAACCTCGAGTAGGTTATTTCTGTACACACTATATATATATATATATATATATATATATATATATATAGGTGAATGATATCAAATATTTCAATGATAGGATTCAACCAAATTAGAGAAGTCAATAATACATATAAAAATATTTTGAGTTCACACATATAGACAAATGTATATGTGCATATATTCACATATACAAAGTAGAATATATATATTTACCAACCCTTTGGCTCTTTAATCTTGTTTAGGCAACCAATCTAGGAGAAGGAAAACTCTTAATTCAACCCTGTTAAACTCCGCTTAAGAAACTGTGCTTGTGTTTTTGAGCTTGTATATATATATATATATATATATATATATATATAGCCCTGAAGAGCATTAAGCGAAACTAATAGTAGGTTCGTCTGACTCATTAGATTTATCTTTATATATATATATATATACAATATATATATACCCCTTGCCCATTAGTTTGTGTTCCGTGGATGCGGGCCCCGAATTGGGAAGTCATTGTCCTGGAGGTGACCTTGTCCTCTGTAATCCTGCGATGGGCGTCAAGACAAATATAGGTTAAGTGGCTGCGCTTGAATTACCATTACCACTGACTAGATGATTTGGCATTCTCCATTTGTGGCATGGGCTGGTGGCCCAGGTGTAGAGTTTCCACTCTCCACTCTGTGGTCCACTGGTTCAATCTCTAGTGGCGGAGATTGTGGTATGCACTGCTGATGAGACCAAAGGAGGTCGAAACAACTGTCCAGTGCTCCGGATGTCACAAATGGTGTTTGCCGAGTTGTCTGGTCATGGTAATTTAATTCAATTATCAATTATATATATATATATATGGGTCTAGAAATTACACACACACACACTAATAAACAAACAAGCTACTGCAAAATAATAAAACAAAAAAGGGTAGGCCAAACCTGGAATGATAATCATTGTTGAACAGACACACGCACAGAAACACACACACACACACACATAAACACACATAAAACACACACACACACACACACACACATGCAGAGAATTTGGAAGATATAAGACACAAAGCAGAATGGACAATCACTAACAACAGCTTCAGTTTCAGAAATCTTCTGTCGAGGAGATTTTTATCTCGAAATATTAAGAATAAATTACTGGTTAACAAACAACACCATAGTTACCTTATTTTTCTTTACACTGCATTGTGATAGCCTTCAAAACCAACCATCAAACCAATATATATATATATATATATGTGTGTGTGTATAATATATATATATATATAGATCTGATGACCAAGAAAAATGCGGTGGAAGTGCTCACATTCGAAACTAATGTATAACTTTTTCTTTTTTGCAACATCAAGGTTTTTGTTTTGAACTCATATGACTTTTGTCTCCGCTCTTAACAACACGGAGTATAAACAAGCTCTGATAACAATTTTCATAAAATCGAAATATTGTTCAATATCAGCGAAGTTATAAAATGTTTTATTTTATAACTTCGCTGATATTGAACAATATTTCGATTTTATGAAAATTGTTATCAGAGCTTGTTTATACTCCGTGTTGTTAAGAGCGGAGACAAAAGTCATATGAGTTCAAAACAAAAACCTTGATGTTGCAAAAAAGAAAAAGTTATACAATAGTTTCGAATGTGAGCACTTCCGCCGCATTTTCTTGGTCATCAGATCTATATTATATATATATACACACACACATATATATATATATATATATTGGTTTGATGGTTGGTTTTGAAGGCTATCACAATGCAGTGTAAAGAAAAATAAGGTAACTATGGTGTTGTTTGTTAACCAGTAATTTATTCTTAATATTTCGAGATAAAAATCTCCTCGACAGAAGATTTCTGAAACTGAAGCTGTTGTTAGTGATTGTCCATTCTGCTTTGTGTCTTATATCTTCCAAATTCTCTGCATGTGTGTGTGTGTGTGTGTGTGTTTATGTGTGTGTGTGTGTGTGTGTGTTTCTGTGCGTGTGTCTGTTCAACAATGATTATCATTCCAGGTTTGGCCTACCCTTTTTTGTTTTATTATTTGACAGCATTTTGTGGTGTTTTCATATCTTTTTATATATACTCATATATATATATATATATATATATATATATATATTTAATATATTTCTCTATTTATATTTTATTATTTTTTATATAATTATTTGTTTTATTCTTCTCTATACTTGTTTAGATTCATTCAATAGTTTAATTCATAGTTTAATTTTGTCTGACTACCATCCCCCTAAGAAACCAGAACTCAAAGTGTATCCTTTTTTCTCATTTGACTTCCTGTCACCATGGTGACAGTCTTACAATGTATAAAAAAATTTTCAGTTGTGCAATTCAAATAACTTGATTCTCCCATCTGATGAGACTGTATTTTGGGGAGCTATATTAAATCAACTTAGATTTATATAGGCCCCAATTTTCGTTGAAATAAATTTATCATGGAATTACGGTGTTGAGTTTTTCCTTCCTTTATAAGATATATATATATAAAACAAAAACAAACTACCGCATAACTTTTTTGCAACATCAATTTTTTCGTTTTGAATTCATATTATTTTCGTCTCCGCTCTCGATAAGTCCGGAGTAAAAAACAAGCTCTGAAGATGATTTTTATAAATCGAAATATTATTCAATATTAGCTATGAATATGATATAAAATGTTTTCACTTTAACAGCATATTGTGTTGTCTTCATATCCTTTTATCTATACTCATACCGTCGGATTCATTCCCTTTCTCTTAACTTATATATATATATATATATATGTGTGTGTGTATGTGTGTGTGTGTGTATGTCGCATTTTTTTCAACTTTACTAATAGAGGCCAGTGCCCAACATATACCATTTTGGAATCATGCCAATTCCATGAGCAAATTAAAAACATTCCTGGCTGAACATTGACCTGCAATCCTTCTTTAATAATAAATGCAAATATCAGTGTGTCTGTGTCACATTTTTCAACTTTATTTCTAGAGGCCATAGCCCAACATATCATACCATTTTAGAATCAGACCGACCCTGTAAGCAAATTAAAAACATTTGAGGCTGAATCTGACCACAATCATTGTCTAATAATAAATACGAATGTCAGTGTGTCTGTGTCACATTTTTCAATTTCATTCCTAGAAGTCGTAGCCCAACATATCATACCATTTGGAATCAGACTGACTCCGTGAGCAAATCAAAAACATTTTAGGCTGAATCCGAACCTGCAATCCTGAAATCAAGGATTCTCAAATTTTAATTACTGTGATTTTTTGTGATTTCTTTTATTTATTTATTTTTTTTTTTTTGGAAAATAACAATTTTTATAACTTGGAAATAGATCTGAGAATAATCAAAATTAATTGTGAAATCCAGCAGAAATCACCTATGAAATAAAAATAATTGTTTGTATAAAATAAGAACCTACATAAATCCTTATTTCCGTACAAACAATTATTTTTATTTCATAGGTGACTTCTGCTGGATTTTGCAATTAATGACACCATATATTTTCACACATTAACAGGTAGGTAATTAAATTCGGAAGAAGAAGAAAAACAGACAAATGAAGATAAAAACATGTATTTATAAAAATACAATTTGCAAATTTAATGGCATATTTTTTAAACAAAATCAATGTCCTGCCCCTTTTTGTCACCAAAATGTCTGGATATTTAACAAAATTTGACATGGCAGATTGGACATCCCTAATTTAAAAGCATTTAAATTCGGATGAAGAAGACTCAACAAATAAATGAAGATAAAAAATGTATTTATAAAAAATACAATTTGTAAATTTAATGGAGTTAGCGGCCAGACTTATCTGCTAAGATCCATCTTAGTTCAAGGAGGCACTAGATTTAGACTTGCTGCTGTGATCCTCAACACTACGAGTGACACTAGACAGGGACTCAATTTAAGCACCGATTTACGGTATTGGCTAATTATCGAACCAAAAACCTTGCAATTCCCTGGCAAGTGCTCTACTGACTGAGCTAAACCGGCTCCTTGTTTAGTTTAATGGCACAAAATTCTTCTAAATTATTCCTTACTTTTAGGATTGAGTTATGTTTGAAAAAAAAATTCATTTTAATTGGTTCTAATTGTAATTTGCAATTAAGTCAAAAACTGACCAATCGCTTACATTAAATTTTGCCTATCACTTTCTTCCTCTCTATGTATATCTTGATTGCTTCCTCATTATATAGTTATTTACTAAGCTTAGATTAGATGTGACACAAGGGGCGCCCAGTGAGTATCGAACTCACCAACAATGGTCTGCAAATCTAACTTGCTAACCATTACACCACGTGAGGTACCCTTCTTGTTATATATGTTAAAAAGAAAAATAGTTAATTCAAAGATCCAATTATCCGATTAGGGAAAGATTAATCACCGTTGTCTTGAAAAATAAGTAAAACAGTCCGTTTTTCTACGACACAGTCAGTTTCTTTATTGATATTTTTTAGCTGAATTCTGTATTCATGGTTCTTTTATTAAAAAAAACTCTGGCATTGAAACTTATCAAAATCTTCTGATATAATTATTCAGACTTTTATAGAAAAAAAAAAGTAAAAATCGTTTTTTGTCGGTTCATTTTTTTCATATTTCATAGAATAAAATAGGGGGTGGGTAGACTTCGTAAAAAAAATTTCCCCAAAGATATTTAGGAAAAACTATATCAGGCATATTTACATCAAAAGGTAAGTAATTATGGAAATTTTCGTGAAAATCGGACCATTAATTGATTTTTCATAGACTTTTAAAAAAAAAGTCATAAATTTATCATTGGCTACGTTAAATTTCAATTGATTTAACGGTGCAAAAATGTAGACATTGTTTTTTTCGTTTATAATTTTTCATTATTTCCGTGAGCTGAATTTTAAAAAACAAATCAACAAAGGTTTTTTTTAATGTTTCTTCTTTCGAATGGACAAAAAAATTTCAAGATAATATTAACCTTTATGCAAGTTTCATTGTGTTAAATAGAGGGGGGGGTAAATTTCACAGTGAAAATTGGTGGTACGTAACGAATATTGAATAATATAAAAATACCAACAGAGACGCACGCAGACACACAAACAACTTTCTTATTTTGTTGTCAATAGAAATATAAACATGAAAAAGACTTTGCCTTTTGTGCAGTTGGTTTGTGTACTGTTTGTGTACGAGGAGTGACGCCTTTTATTTTATCTGTTTTATTTGCCGCGCCAAAGTTGTTGGCGCCCAAAGCAGTCGGTAACTGTGTTGTCTGATTCAGTGGAGTGAAAAAAAAAATGTTGAATTAGAAAGCAAACAGCAACAATAGGAAAACATTTTGGATTTATTCAAAGAATTCGCCGATAAAAGGAAATGCTGTGTCCCACTTTAGCTGCTACAAGACGCAATAGATTAATATTTTTCTTGTTTATCTTTTTCTTCTTCATCTTCATCTCCTTTTTCTGTTAAACTGCAACGATATTAAAAGTTCAAAATGTTCCCCACCCTCCGCACTTTTTTGCGACACGTTGAAAATTCCAATAACGTCATCTTGGTAGCCACTTACTGACAAGCTAAAGCGACATCTCTTCCAGGCTGTAGTCATATCAGTACTGCCGTATAGCTGCACCACCTGGACCCTAACGAGGCGCCTCGAGAATAAGCTGGATGGGAGCTGCACAAGAATGCTGCGAGCAGTATTGAACAAGTCGTGGAGACAGCACATTTTTTCTCTGTAGGTTGGAGGTATTGACGCACACTACGCATCATTTAAAAGCTTGGACCCTTCTTCATTCATATATGTGATGAGAGATAGAATGGATGACTGGAACCCACCTGAATCATGGAAGAGAATAATTTGTATCATGATGATCTGTGCCGGCCATCAAAATAAGGAGATTATATTGTACTAGCAAATATATGCACCCTCCGGGTGCAAGTATTTAAGTTTTAATGTAATGAAATATCGTATTAAATTAGAAAGTCTAATACGAAGGCAGATAAAAAAGATATGTAACAGAGTGGGGATATAATAGAAAATAGAAATGAAACTTACTCTTCCATCACTCCCGTCTTTCATTGCTGAATTTTACTTATTTAACCATTTAGTTAAAATTAGGAAATAAAGTATAAAATAACAGTTATTTTTTCTTGTTAATGGATTTTATTTAAGATTCATTGGAGAGATTTTTGCTTATATTCATGAAAATAAAACCAAACAATTAAAAATCAATAATACTAAGCACATATTTAATAAAATCACATTTTTTAATATCCATATGCAAATTAGCCTTCCATTCACATTGTAAACCGCTATTTTTTGTATATATAAATAAAATTGCATGTTATTCGTATGTAGATATGGACAACACTAATAAAAAGGTGAAGCAATTTTATTAATAATTGAGGTTTAAATATAAATAAAATCATGGAGAATGTGATGTAAATAACGAAGGAAATTGTGACTTGAGTAGTAATATAGTTTCGGTTACAGACAGAAAAACACACAATCTCCATTATAATAAGATGCTACACCTCTGGGAAAAAGTCACAAATGGTTACCGGCAAATTTTTACGACTACCCAGTACCAATGTTTGGCCTCCGAACTCTCCAGATCTTAACCCCATGGATTATTACGTATAGGGCGCTGTTGAGAAGAACATCAATCGCCGTACCAGTACTACAAGAGAGAGAGAGAGAGAGAGAGAAGAGAGAGAGAGAGAGAGAGGGGGGGGTTGGGCTATTACCAAGACTTGATAATGTGATGATGATTATTATATTTTGTAACTACGCACCTTTCGGTTGTCTTCCTTGGTCAATGAGCCTCTCTTCAAATCAACCAATCACAGGCCCACAAACTTTCGCGGCAAAATTGAAGATAAGAATTCTTCCTCTTTGGTACCAGCATCTCCAGAAGTCGGCCGAGAAAAAAAAAAGAACGGCGTTTCCCATATTCAACAGAGAGATGCAGAGAGCCGTAATAGGTAATACGATAACTTATCAACCTCACACGGGAACTCAGTTAAGTTGTTGTTATATTTATATAAGTGTAGCGATAATCTGCCCTGTTTGGGGTCTAGAAGAGTTATCTTCCCTTGGTGCGGGTTTCTGCCGATAGGGGGCCAGAGTATTTAGCCGGAAATTTCGAATTCTCTTTCCTCTGGACCAGCAAACACTTCACATGCTGTATTGCTGAGAAAGCTTGTGTCTCTTACCTTAAGTGGGGGCTTTGCCCCAGTCAGCTATAAGTAAGTGGCAAGTTATTTACTAAGCTTAGCTAAGATGTGGCACAAGGCCAGAAGTATGAGTCTTCAGTGAGAATCGAACTCAGTAACAATAGTCTGCTAAGCTAGCTTGCTAACCATTAAACTAAATGAGGTACCTTATAGTTATTTACTGAGCTTAGCTTAGATACTGCACAAGGCCAGAAATATGGGGCTCCCAGTGAGAATCGAACTCACTAACAATGGTCTGCTAATCTAAACAATCTCGTCCAGGATTTGAACTCGCCTCGTCGTGTCCATTTCCTATGATGTTAACCATTTATAGATATTTACTAATCTTAGCTTAGTTGTGGCACAAGGCCAGAAGTATGGAGCGCCCAGTGAAAATCGAACTCACTAACAATAGTCTGCTAATCTAGATCGCTAACCATTACACCACGTGAGGTGCCCTAGCTGTCTCTCTCTCTCTCTCTCTCTCTCTCTCTCTCTCTCTCTCTCTATATATATATATATATATATATATATATATATATCGACAGTTAGGCACCAGTTAAATTTGAGTCACTCCTGGTTCGATGGATCCTAACCCCCCGGGGACTGATCGGTTGATATCGGGAAAATGTCCGATCTACATGTGGGCCGCATTGCACGACGTCATAATTTAGGGGTGAGTTGGAGAGGGGGGGTAGGGAGAATTGGCCCCCTGCCCAAATAAATACATAAACGAATGTATGAATAATGAAATATTTAAAAATATGTTAAAAAAGACAAAAATACCATTAATTTATCTCATTTGTTGGCTCGTAATACGAAACAATAACAATTACTTAAGTACGTGTTTATTGTTAATTAGTGCGCTTCCGGTGGTGCAGTGGTTTGCGGTCTAGACTGGCAGACCGTCGAAAGAGGTTTAACGTTTTAGGTTTAAGGGTAGCTGGTTATTCTTGGTGCGTGTTCCTAGGGTTTGCTCTTTAACCCCACCTTATTTTAAGAGTATTTACGGGTTTCGAAGGAGCTCTTATTTCTCCGTAGTTATAAGCAAATTGTCGGACAAAGAAGACAAACACACAATGGAAATTTAATACATGTATTGACAAATAATACAAGAACTTGTTGCAAATTTTATTGGTATTTGCTACAAGACGTATCTGTTATAGAAACATATATAGTTTTGCTGAGTATTGTTAATGAGTTCGTGTCTCACTGAGTGCCCCTAAACCTCTGTCCTTAGGGTACACCGATGCCACATTTCTAAATAACAACCTCCCCTCAAAATCACAGGATTGATACCTCACATGCTGTTATAGATATAGAGCTAGATTTGCTGAGAATTTATATTGAGTATACTTCTCACCGAGTGCCCCTAAACTTCTGTCCTTGTGCCACAGTACGTTATTTATTCTACTGAATAAATTGCACCCGTTATTTTACAATACTAAATATATTTCCTTTATTTATTTTAATATTCATTTCAATGTGCATATTCAGTAGAATAAATAACGTACTGTGGCACAAGGACAGAAGTTTAGGGGCACTCGGTGAGAAGTATACTCAATATAAATTCTCAGCAAATCTAGCTCTATATCTATAACAGCATGTGAGGTATCAATCCTGTGATTTTGAGGGGAGGTTGTTATTTAGAAATGTGGCATCGGTGTACCCTAAGGACAGAGGTTTAGGGGCACTCAGTGAGACACGAACTCATTAACAATACTCAGCAAAACTATATATGTTTCTATAACAGATACGTCTTGTAGCAAATACCAATAAAATTTGCAACAAGTTCTTGTATTATTTGTCAATACATGTATTAAATTTCCATTGTGTGTTTGTCTTCTTTGTCCGACAATTTGCTTATAACTACGGAGAAATAAAGAGCTCCTTCGAAACCCGTAAATACTCTTAAAATAAGGTGGGGTTAAAGAGCAAACCCTAGGAACACGCACCAAGAATAACCAGCTACCCTTAAACCTAAAACGTTAAACCTCTTTCGACGGTCTGCCAGTCTAGACCGCAAACCACTGCACCACCGGAAGCGCACTAATTAACAATAAACACGTACTTAAGTAATTGTTATTGTTTCGTATTACGAGCCAACAATGAGATAAAATTAATGGTATTTTTGTCTTTTTAACATATTTTTAAATATTTCATTTATTCATACATTCGTTTATGTATTTATTTGGGCAGGGGGCCAATTCTCCCTACCCCCCCTCTCCAACTCACCCCTAAATTATGACGTCGTGCAATGCGGCCCACATGTAGATCGGACATTTTCCCGATATCAACCGATCAGTCCCCGGGGGGTTAGGATCCATCGAACCAGGAGTGACTCAAATTTAACTGGTGCCTAACTGTCGATATAATATATATATATTATATATATATATATATATAGAGAGAGAGAGAGAGAGAGAGAGAGAGAGAGAGAGAGAGAGACAGCTAGGGCACCTCACGTGGTGTAATGGTTAGCGATCTAGATTAGCAGACTATTGTTAGTGAGTTCGATTTTCACTGGGCGCTCCATACTTCTGGCCTTGTGCCACAACTAAGCTAAGATTAGTAAATATCTATAAATGGTTAACATCATAGGAAATGGACACGACGAGGCGAGTTCAAATCCTGGACGAGATTGTTTAGATTAGCAGACCATTGTTAGTGAGTTCGATTCTCACTGGAGCCCCATATTTCTGGCCTTGTGCAGTATCTAAGCTAAGCTCAGTAAATAACTATAAGGTACCTCATTTAGTTTAATGGTTAGCAAGCTAGCTTAGCAGACTATTGTTACTGAGTTCG
>CM042170.1:74443418-74484532 GCA_023376005.1 Doryteuthis pealeii | reverse complement strand
GAGAGAGAGAGAGAGAGAGAGAGAGAGAGAGAGATGAGATTGGGTGCTGTCACCAAGACTTGATTATGTTGATGATGGGATAGTACTACATATATACAGGGTGTTCGGGATAAATTTGATATTTATATTAGTTATTTTTCTCTGTAGGTTGGAGGTATTGACGCACACTACGCATCATTTAAAAGCTTGGACCCTTCTTCATTCTTATACGCGATGACAGATAGAATGGATGACTGGAACCCACCTGAATCATGGAAGAGAATAATTTGTATCATGATGATCTGCGCCGGCCATCAAAATAAGGAGATTATATGTATGCTACACCTCTGGGAAAAGTCACAAATGGTTACCGGCAAATTTTTACGACTACACCAGTACCAATGTTTGGCCTCCGAACTCTCTAGATCTTAACCCCATGGATTATTACATATAGGGCGCTGTTGAGAAGAACATCAATCGCCGTACCAGTACTACAAGAGAGAGAGAGAGAGAGAGAGAGAGAGAGAGAGAGAGAGAGAGAGAGAGGGGGGGTTTGGGCTATTACCAAGACTTGATAATGTTGATGATGATATTATATTTGTAACTACGCACCTTTCGGTTGTCTTCCTTGGTCAATGAGCCTCTCTTCAAATCAACCAATCACAGGCCCACAAACTTTCGCGGCAAAATTGAAGATAAGAATTCTTCCTCTTTGGTACCAGCATCTCCAGAAGTCGGTCGAGAAAAAAAAACGGCGTTCCCCATATTCAACAAAGAGATGCAGAGAGCCGTAATAGGTAATACGATAACTTATCAACCTCACACGGAAACTCAGTTAAGTTGTTGTTATATTTATATAAGTGTAGCGATAATCTGCCCCTGTTTGGGGTCTAGAAGAGTTATCTTCCCTTGGTGCGGGTTTCTGCCGATAGGGGGCCAGAGTATTTAGCCGGAAATTTCGAATTCTCTTTCCTCTGGACCAGCAAACACTTCACATGCTGTAGAAGCGTGTCTCTTACTTTTAAGTGGGGGGCTTTGCCCCCAGTCAGCTATAAGTAAGTGGCAAGTTATTTACTAAGCTTAGCTAAGATGTGGCACAAGGCCAGAAGTATGAGTCTTCCAGTGAGAATCGAACTCAGTAACAATAGTCTGCTAAGCTAGCTTGCTAACCATTAAACTAAATGAGGTACCTTATAGTTATTTACTAAGCTTAGCTTAGATACTGCACAAGGCCAGAAATATGGGGCTCCCAGTGAGAATCGAACTCACTAACAATGGTCTGCTAATCTAAACAATCTCGTCCAGGATTTGAACTCGCCTCGTCGCGTCCATTTCCTATGATGTTAACCATTTATAGATATTTACTAATCTTAGCTTAGTTGTGGCACAAGGCCAGAAGTATGGAGCGCCCAGTGAAAATCGAACTCACTAACAATAGTCTGCTAATCTAGATCGCTAACCATTACACCACGTGAGGTGCCCTAACTGTCTCTCTCTCTCTCCCCCCCTCTCTCTCTCTCTCTCTCTCTCTATATATATATATATATATATATATATATATATCGACAGTTAGGCACCAGTTAAATTTGAGTCACTCCTGGTTCGATGGATCCTAACCCCCCGGGACTGATCGGTTGATATCGGGAAAATGTCCGATCTACATGTGGGCCGCATTGCACGACGTCATAATTTAGGGGTGACGTGGGGAGGGGGGAGGGAGAATTGGCCCCCTGCCCAAATAAATACATAAACGAATGTATGAATAAATGAAATATTTAAAAATATGTTAAAAAAGACAAAAATACCATTAATTCTATCTCATTTGTTGGCTCGTAATACGAAACAATAACAATTACTTAAGTACGTGTTTATTGTTAATTAGTGCGCTTCCGGTGGTGCAGTGGTTTGCGGTCTAGACTGGCAGACCGTCGAAAGAGGTTTAACGTTTTAGGTTTAAGGGTAGCTGGTTATTCTTGGTGCGTGTTCCTAGGGTTTGCTCTTTAACCCCACCTTATTTTAAGAGTATTTACGGGTTTCGAAGGAGCTCTTATTTCTCCGTAGTTGTAGGCAAATTGTCGGACAAAGAAGACAAACACACAATGGAAATTTAATACATGTATTGACAAATAATACAAGAACTTGTTGCAAATTTTATTGGTATTTGCTACCAGACGTATCTGTTATAGAAACATATATAGTTTTGCTGAGTATTGTTAATGAGTTCGTGTCTCACTGAGTGCCCCTAAACCTCTGTCCTTAGGGTACACCGATGCCACATTTCTAAATAACAACCTCCCCTCAAAATCACAGGATTGATACCTCACATGCTGTTATAGATATAGAGCTAGATTTGCTGAGAATTTATATTGAGTATACTTCTCACCGAGTGCCCCTAAACTTCTGTCCTTGTGCCACAGTACGTTATTTATCTACTGAATAAATTGCACCCGTTATTTTACAATACTAAATATATTTCCTTTATTTATTTTAATATTCATTTCAATGTGTATATTCTAAAAGTTTTTTATTTTGTGAGAATGGTTAGTTTTAAAGTGGGGGTTCGTTTTTACACTTCAACTTTTTACTCGTAAATTCCTACCATAAAATGCCCACGCCTAATTTTATGGCAGGAATTTACGAGTAAAAAAATTGAATATTACTTTTTGTTGTTGTTATTTCTTTTCTTTTTGGCTTTGGTACTCTAAAATAAAAACGTCAGATTTTAATCATCGTCGACGAAAAAACAAAATTACGGTCATAAAAGGAGGATCCAAATTATGCCTAAATTGTAAAACGAGCCCCCACTTTAAAACTAAACATTCTCACAAAATAAAAACTTTTAGAATATACACATTGAAGTGAATATTAGAATAAATAAAGAAAATATATTCAGTATTGTAAAATAACGGGTGCAAGAAAAATAAAACATTTATTGCAAAAACACGGACATAAAATGGGGGTTCAGTTTATTTTATGGTAGGAATTTACGAGCAAATAGTCCTTTATTACCGAATAAATAACAACAAAATTCTTGAAAACATAAGATTGGTACCTTAGTTGCTGTTATAGAAACAGATATAGTCTTGCTGAGTATTCTTAATGAGTTCGCTTCTCACTGAGTGCCCCTAAACCTCTGTCCTTAGGGCAGGATTCATACCTCACATGCTGTTATAGATATAGAGCTAAGTTTGCTGAGAATTTATATTGAGTATGCTTCTCACCGAGTGCCCCTAAACTTCTGTCCTTGTGTCACAGTATATTATTTATTCTACTGAATAAATAACATAACAAAATTCTTGAAAACATAAGATTGATACCTTAGTTGCTGTTATAGAAACAGATATAGTCTTGCTGAGTTTGCTTCTCACTGAGTGCCCCTAAACCTCTGTCCTTAGGGCACGCCGATGCCACTTTTCTAGATAACAAAGTAAAAAAGTCAGCCAATCAGCGAGGGAGTCTATCCCCTTTTCGTTAGCACTAGAAACAGGGAGATTGTTTTTGCGTCTGAGTTGGTGCGCCACACCTACCATCAGCTCCTTGCATTGTTAAGAATTTGTTATGTATTTATTTAGTAGATCATCGTTATGGCACAAGGTCAGAGATTTAGGGGCCCCAGTGAGAAGCGAACAGATCACTGTGCTACTCGTACGCAGAGTTGGCGAGGGCCGGTATCGGGCCAGGAGCCTTGTGGTTTCTAGCCGAACGCTCTACCGACTGAGAAGCCCTCAAAAGCACAGGATTGGTACCGCACATGCTGTGATGGATATAGAACTAATCTTGCTGAGAATTGATATTGAGTTCATTTCTCATTGAGTGCTCCTAAACTGCTGTCCTTGTGCCAAACTAATTCTTGTTAATAACAGCTCAAAATCAATTGAGATACTTAGCAATACAAGTGTTCAAATTACCGTCTATGATTATAGCAGGCGTTTTGAGAACAAGTGCGGCTTCTTTTATTTCATTGCAAATTGCAATAATATGAGGTTTCTTTGAGCAGACAAAAGAACAAGATTTCAAGGTCTCCGTTTATTTTAATCCAGGATTATATTACATACGTCTAGAAAGAGAGAGAGAGACAGACAAATATTAATTGAATAATAATTTATCTATCTGATTATATATATATATATATATATATATATATATATATATATATATATATATATATATATGTGTATGGTTGGTACTAGTATACTAGAAAAAGTAATAGTAATCCAACGTACAGTGTTATTAGAAGAGTGCTCAATATCTGTGATAGAGCGTTGATAGTTCAATGAAGTAACAATTTATTTATTTCGGAACGGTATTACAACCAGTGGTTTCTTGCTGAAAGCATTCATCAGGTAAAACGAAACGGTTCCTTTGAAAATGACAGAAATGGTGTAAATGGTCAAATGTGTGCGTTTTTTCAACTGTATTCTCGTGTTTCCTTTTACCTGATGAATGCTTTCAGCAAGAACCGCTGGTTGTAATACGGTTCCGAAATAAATAAATAAAAGCAAAAACTTTTATTTGTTACTTCATTGAACTATATATATATATATATATTAATAAGTCATCCACAGACAGGTGTTTTGGCGTTTCACGCCTCTTCAGTGTGGCTCGACACAACTATCTTTTGCTAGGGTCGAACTCAGTCTGACCGTTTGGCAGCCTGATATCTTATCCCCTCGTCCACTGACAGCTGTAGCGGGGATTGGTGTTTTTAAACTATTAAGTACATATGTTTGTTTATGTATTTTACGGTCACTGAGAGATCAAATGTCCGGGGAAACGATCATTGCTTATATGCTTAGTAGTGAGAGTTAATTTAAATTACCAATTAGAGAGCTCATACCAAATTTATGGGAGCATATATATATATTGTATTTGTGGAGAAAAGTGACTTACCGGTGAAAATGGTCACAATGGTTAGTTGATGCAAGTTTCACAATGATAAGACAGCGATATAACAAATGTAAAGTGCTCAATACGTTAGTAGAGTAATCTATTAACATAATAACAGTAATAACCTACTCGAATTTCCTCATAAGGATCTTCAGGGTTAAATTCATTGGATTAATCAAGATATTGATTAATTGCAGTTGATTTCACGGGTGTACTTTTTCGCGATATCTTGATTAATCCAGTAGATTTAACCCTGAAGATCCTTATGGTGAAACTCGAGTAGGTTACTACCGTCTACATTTATGATATATATTTGTGTTTATTCAGGTATATATATATATATATATATATATATATATAGTTTGGGCATTAGTGTGAAGCATTAAAGAGATTAAAAATATAAGAAACTCGGTTGTTTGAGAGAAGAGATTCATTTATTTTGTAAATTTTCAAGATTGTTATGCTCTCTTCCTCAGACTGAGAGAAAATGACGCGAGTCACAAATAAACGGTTTACTAAATAAACGAAACTCTTCTCGAAAACAACCGAGTTTCTTATATTTTTAATTTCTTTAATGCTTCACACTAATGCCCACACTTGATATATATACCTCAAACAAACGGATATATATATAAGATTTTTTGGATGTTTGTTTATTTTTTAGAAGCATTGTCGATAATATTTATATTTTTGCTTGAAGGCAACTACAATGCGAATATCGCGCGGGATTCACTTGTCATTATTATTATCTTCTATAATTATCGAATTTATGCGATATTCGCATTGTAGTTGCCTTCAAGCAAAAATATGGATATATATAATATATATATATATAATATATATATATATATACCCAAATAAACATAAATATATATACAACGAGAAGCATACGGAGACCCTTCGACAACAACAACAACACACAACACACACACACACACACACACACACACACACATATATATATATATATATATATATATATATATATAAGTAAAGAAATAACAAAAGACTTAAAGATTTAGCATTATAGTCTATTTCAGGAGCTTAGACAAATTGTCTAACTCTCCCAAATCATCAGATGCGAATGATGAATTCTTTATTACTTTAAAGGCATTTGAAAACAGATTTTTTTTTTAAATTAAAACTTTATAGTCCTGTGATATGAATACCGAGTTTTTTGTGGCGGAAGTGCTCATATTTGAAACTACAACATAAAGTTTTTTGGTTTTTTTTGCAACATCAAGGATTTCATTTGGAATTCATATCACAGGACTATAAAATTTTAAAAATAAAAAAAAATAAAATCTGTTTTCAAATGCCTTTAAAGTTATAAAGAATTCATCATTCGCATCTGATGAGTCGGGAGAGTTAGACACTTTGTCTAAGCTCCCTGAAATAGACTATAATGCTAAATCTCTAAGTCTTTTGTTATTTCTTTACTAATATATTTGCTCTGTGACTCTAACATTAAGAGCACACATTGAGCTCTCAAACTGCGACAGGTTTTTAAAAATAAAACTCTTGTGTCGTATTGAAGATTTCTTCTCTGGACTTTTGGATTATATATATATATATATATATATATATATTATATATATATATATATATATATGGTGATTACCACTTCTTCACAGAAGAAAGCCATTTCAACAAGTAGTTTGGCTGTGAGCACGCAGATGGCCCACGGATTCAGATTTGATTTTACGTAGCCTGTCACACATTAATTCCCCCCGTCTTCCTCTCGTATGCAACGATACGAAACCCAGCCTCGATAGAATTTGTGACTTCCGCAAGGGTCCTCGATGGCAACGCTCATATAGAAAAGGAGAGATAAAAAGAGCAAAGAAATATTATTTACAGGCAGCCTAATTGACAGCAAGATATACATATACTAGTTACCAGATGACAACATAAGATATAGCGAGACGCAGATTATTCATCTGACAAGGACAGAAAACATTGGTTAAATCCTACTGTAACGGACATAAATCCACCATCGTATGTCACCCCGTCGAAAGAAAAAAATACTAAAATTCAGGGAATTAACCGAATTTAATTGAAGTTTTCAGTGTTGATATATTAATAAATAAACAATAGATGCACCAGTTATTTTATTTGAAAACTTATTTTTTAGCTCAGTTAACTTTGAACTGCATATCTTGAGGCGTAACACAGATCACAAACATACGTGTTTCGGAGTTAATTGACCTGAAAAAAGTTTTTTTTTAAAATAAAATAACTGGTGCATTATATCTTTTATTCATTAATATATCAACATGAATTTCATTAAATTCAGTTAATTCCTTATTTTTAGTAATTTTTTTTTCCTTTCGGTGATTAGAATAGGCTGACTGTATCCCCCTGCAAGAAATACGATGGTGGAATTTAGGTCCGTTACGTTCGATTTAACCAAGAAACCAAAGAGAACACTGAATCCCTAATAGTAGATGCTCACTGGAGACATATTATATAAGTGCGCGTAGAGAATGATGAAAATCAAAATACATCGATATAGGTCAAAACACGAAAATTGAGATTAAGTAGAACATCGAACAGATCAGGTAAATCTCCACTGTGTGGGCGGGACTATGAGCGAAGTCGGTGGTATCATGAACCTTATCACACGAATGTTAGTCGAAGACAAGACGTGAGCTCTATCGGCGGGAGCCCGATCGTCGAGACGATGCGCTGTGTGAGCTGACTTCGAGCAGCGCTCTCTTCTTCTCGTACTATAACAAGTCTGAATGGATAATGTATGAAATAGGTTCACGCGCGGCCGAGAGGCGAGCACAGACTGGAGGTGTCGCGGAGAGAGCTTGCACGACTGCGGAATGTCAGTTTGTCCGAAGAAAAAAAAAATATATTGAGAGCATGAGAAGTCTCAATTATTATAAATTCTCTCTCCACTCTCACTCTCACTCTCCATCTCACTCACGAATGTCTCCACTCACGAATGTTCTGAGTATATTTTCTTCGATAACAGTTGTATTAGGTGAGGATAAGAATACTTGTAGTGTATATAAGGAACACTGGCACAGCGCTCTCTCTCACCTCGATATAAGTGGGTGGTTATGTCGTGCGCTGGCGAGTACCATGGGTAGTAATCAGCAAACAGGATAATCACATCACACCATTTATCTTGCGAGTCTGGTGTTGGTCTCCAATTATTATTGTTTTTATTCTCTATACGAGTATGTAAAATGAAATTCAGATTGAGAGCATTCAATATTAGATAAAGATGTAGTGTAATATTAATGATAGTGTGTAATGTTTTCTCATATATATGTTTTTCATTTAAGATTTCTAGTCTTCAATCAAATATATTATGTGGGAGGGGTGATATTCTTGCTAATAATAAATGATAATAATAATAACTATAATAAATAAGTGGAAGAGAGACAAGACTTACGACACGACTGGGTGGGAACGGTGATTCCACTGGGAACTCAGTGCAAGAAATTCAATTTCCGCATTCAACTAAAAGCTATATCATACTGAAAATATCTGTCCTGGGAGAATGAGGGGCAGCCACAAATTCTATGGGGCTTTGGAGGTAGCAGACGGTATTCACCCTAATCCGGTCAGGAGCCCCGANCCTAGTTTTGATTGACAGAATAGGAAAGAGTTGTCATCTCGTTGTTTTTGCCGTCCGGCCGATCACAGAGTGAAATGAAAGAGAGAGAGAGAGAGAGAGAGAGAGAGAGAGAGAGAGAGAGAGAGAGAGAGAGAGAGAGAGAGAGAGAGGAGAAGATCGACAAATACTTGGACCTTGCCAAAGAACTGAGAAAACTGTGGAACCTGAGGGTGAAGGTCGTACCAATTGTAATTGGGTCCTTGGAACGATCCCCAGGGATCTGGAAAAAAGAGTCTGGATGAATTGGAAATCAGAGGAAGAATCGAGACCATCCAGACTACAGCATTGATGAGATCGGCTGGATTACTCAGAAGAGTCCTGGAGACCTGAGGAGACTTGCTATCACTCAGACTACAGTAAAATACTATCAGCTAATGCTGGTGTGAAAAACTCACAATAATAATAATAATAATAATAATAATAATAATAATAATAATAATAATGTTTATCCCAACAAGAAGACCAGACCTAGTGTTGATAAACAAAAAAGAAAGAACTTGTCAACTGGTGGATTTTGCAGTCCCAGCAGATCACTGGGTGAAGCTAAAGGAAAATGAAAAAATGGACAAATACCTGGACCTTGCCAGAGAACTGAAAAAGTTATGGAATATGAAAGTCAAAGTGATACCAATTGTAGTTGGTGCACTTGGAACAGTCCCAAAAGGATTAGAAAAGGGTTTGGAAAGTTTGGATATCAAATGAAGGATTGAAACCATTCAGAACACTGCACTGCTGCAATCTGCCAGAATACTCAGAAGAGTCCTGGAGACCCGAGGAGACTTGCTGTCACTCAGACTCCAGTGAAAGACCATCAGCTAACACTGATGTGAAAACTCAAAAGGAGTAAATAATAATAAAAAGACTGGAGGATCAGGAAATCAGAGGAAGAATTGAGACCATCCATACTACTGCACTGCTGCAATCGGCTGGAATACCCAGAAGAGTCCTGGAGATCTAAGAAGACTTGTCCCTCAGACTCCAGTGAAATAACAAGAGCTAACGCTGATGTGAAAAACTCTCATAATAATAATAATAATAATAATTATTATTATTATGAGAGTTTTTCACATATAATAATAATAATAATAATAATAATAATAATAATAATAATAATAATAATAAGTGACGTTTGTCTATTTAATTCCGTGTTTATCAAGTGAGCAATAGTCCTTACCCCCTTTGTTTCATGTAAATTTGTTAATGTATGATAATAAAAAAAGAAAGAAAGAAATGAAATAGAAATAGAAAAAACATTGGTCTTTTCTTTTATTACTAAGTTCCATTGGAATGTCTCATCACGTAACTGGGAACAAACAAAAAACATTAAAAAAAAGAAAGTTTCTTTGTTTTATTGTTTCATTAAAAGAATACAAGAAATTGTTTGTGGCACAGAAATGACGGGAATTTCTTTTTATTAGATTAGCAGACGTGGCTCATCACATTGTAATGTCTTTCTTTCTTTCTTTCTTTCTTTCTTTTCTTTCTTTCTTTCTAAATGAAGACGTATATCGATCTATGATAACACTTTTTCTTTCTTTATTTCTTTCTTTCTTTCTTTCTTTCTTTCTTTTTTTCTTTCTTTTTTGGAGTGGCAGACGTAGCTCATTCCATTGTAACGTTTTTCTTTCTTTCTTACTTTCTTTCTTTCTTCTTTCTTTCTTTCTAGTTGAAGACATTGCTTAACGTTCCTTTCTTTCTTTCTTTCTTTCTTCTTTTTGAGAATGACAAACGCAGCTCATTCCATTGTAAGTCTTTCTTTCTTTTTCTTCTTTTTTTCTTTCTTTCTTTCTTTCTTTTTCTTCTTTTTTTCTTTTTTTTTCTTTCTTCTTTCTTTTTTCTTCTTTTTTCTTTCTTTTTTTCTTTCTTTCTTTCTTTCTTTCTTTCTTTCTTATCGAAGACGTTGATCGATCTATGATAACACATTTTCTTTCTTTCTTTCTTTCTTTCTTTCTTTCTTTCTTTCTTTCTTTCTAGTTGAAGACATTGCTTAACGTTTCTTTCTTTCTTTCTTCTTTCTTTTCTTTCTTTCTTATTGAAGACGTTGATCGATCTATGATAATACATTTTTTTCTTTCTTTCTTTCTTCTTTTTTCTCTTCTTTCTAGTGACATTGCTTAACGTTTCTTTCTTTCTTTCTTTCTTCTTTCTTTCTTTCTTTCTTTCTAGTTGAAGACATTGCTTAACTTTCTTTCTTTCTTTCTTTCTTTCTTTCTTTCTTCTTTCTAGTTGAAGACTTGCTTAAAGTTCCTTCTTCTTCTTCTTTCCTTCTTTCTTTCTTTCTTTCTTTCTTTCTAGTTGAAGACATTGCTTAACGTTTCTTTCTTTCTTTCTTCTTTCTTTCTTTCTTTTCTAGTTGAAGACATTGCTTAAAGTTCCTTTCTTTTCCTCTTTCTTTCTTTCTTTCTTTCTTTTTTTTTCTTTCTTTCTTTCTAGTTGAAGACATTGCTTAACGTTTCTTTCTTTCTTTCTTTCTTTCTTCTTTCTTTCTTTCTTTCTTTCTAGTTGAAGACATTGCTTAAAGTTCCTTTCTTTCCTTCTTTCTTTCCTCTTTCTTTCTTTCTTTCTTTCTTCTTCTTTCTAGTTGAAGACATTGCTTAACGTTTCTTTCTTTCTTTCTTTTTTCTTTCTTTCTTTCTTTCTAGTTGAAGACATTGCTTAAAGTTCCTTTCTTTCCTTCTTTCTTTCTTCTTTCTTTCTTTCTTCTTTCTTTCTTTCTAGTTTGAAGACATTGCTTAAAGTTCCTTCTTTCTTCTTTCTTTCTTTCTTTCTTTCTTTCTTTCTTTCTAGTTGAAGACATTGCTTAACGTTTCTTTCTTTCTTTCTTTCTTTCTTTCTTTTTTCTTTCTTTCTTTCTTTCTTTCTAGTTGAAGACATTGCTTAACGTTTCTTTCTTTTCTTTCTTTCTTTCTTTCTTTCTTTCTAGTTGAAGACATTGCTTAAAGTTCCTTTCTTTCCTTCTTTCTTTCCTTCTTTCTTTCTTTCTTTCTTTCTTTCTTTCTTTCTAGTTGAAGACATTGCTTAACGTTTCTTTCTTTCTTTCTTTCTTTCCTCTTTCTTTCTTATTGAAGACGTTGATCGATCTATGATAATACATTTTATTTCCTTCTTTCTTTCTTTCTTCTTTCTTTCTTTCTTTCTTTCTAGTTGAAGACATTGCTTAACGTTTCTTTCTTTCTTCTTTCTTTTTGAGAGTGGCAAACACGGGTTATTCCATTGTAAGGCCTTTCTTTCTTTCTTCTTTCTTCTTTCTTTTTTCTTTCTTTCTTTCTTTCTTTCTTATTGAAGACGTTGATCGATCTATGATAATACATTTTATTTCCTTCTTTCTTTTCTTTCTTTCTTTCTTTCTTTCTAGTTGAAGACATTGCTTAACGTTCCTTTCTTTCTTTCTTTCTTTCTTCTTTCTTTCTTTTGAGAGTGGCAAACACAGCTCATTCCATTGTAACGTCTTTCTTTCTTTCTTTCTTTCTTTCTTTCTTTCTTTCTGAAGACGTATTTGTTTCTTTTACATTAGCAGACGTAGCTCATTTCACAGTAACGTCTTTTTTATGTCAGTACTTTAGGGCCGGTTTAGATTTGTAAGGTTGATACAGTATCCGCTTGGAACCCACGAGGTTTGATACCGGCCCTCGCCAACTCTGTGTATGACTAACACAGGGATCTACGCGATAAAGTGAGGAGTTGATGGTAGGTGTGGAACTCCACCTCAGACACCAAAAGAACCTCCTTGGTCTCACTCTAGTGGTCTGGCTGATATCGACTTTACTTTACTTTACTTCCATTCTATATAAACTAATGTTCATCAACGTTAGCGATGCAGTTTTGCGCCAGTTTGTAGCAACTTTACGGAATCTACTTCTGATTGATGAGTCCTGGGCGATTCTGACAAGACAAAGAAGCTAAAACTACATAAAAGAAACTCACAGTTTTTACTGAATAACAAAGTCGAAACAGACACCAGTGAGTTCGGACTAGCCAAGGGTTTCTACTACAAGGCTCCTAAGAGAATTCACCGCCCCCTCTCTACCCCTAAGCCTGTGTAACCCGGGGTGCTGTTATGATGACAATAAAAACTGTCCTCATTGGGTTTTTTAAACAAGTTTTAATAAATACATACCTGGTATTATCTATCTATATATAGTTTGTTTTATTTTAATATATATTTAAAGTTATCAGAACTAAGCTTCCATTTCAATTTTTTAAATTTTTGACTCCTTTAATAAATTTATTTTATTTTTTACTCCTTTAATAAATTTGATGATTTTACTTTACTGATGATATAAACTCTGATATTAAATTTTCAACTCCCATCCCCTCAAAGTAATAATTTATTTTACGTCGTCCAGAGGGTTTTTTTATTTTATATTTTTATTTTGCTAGTATTACAACAAACACACTATAAGGTTATACCCCTAAGCCTGTGTAACCCGGGGTGCTGTTATGATGATAATAAAAACTGTCCTTGCAATTATTTGTCTTCGAAGACTTTTTTTCTCAACGGGTATTTTCTAGACGATTTAGGCCATTTCATCTGATTCTGTGTCCAACCACTAGCGATCATCCAAGAAGGAACATCTGCAAGCCAAACGGATGCTGGTCAAATCTGCAACGCAACAAAACATCCTGTTCATATGTATGTATAGACCTGTTCAAAATCAACTTTTTCCCTTTTTCATACCCCCTGCACGGTTTTTTTTGACCTGGAAAAGCCGAAAATCACAACCATTTTAGGTAAAATGCCAGGAACCTTTGCCTCATTGGACCTCAAGATATTAAGCCCGAACAGTTGGAGTACAAGGACACTGTTATGAAGCTGGAACGCCTCAACCTTCCTAGGACTATTCTATACGGATCTCGCGCACCATCATTGTGGAATGCTACTCCACCGTTGATTCACAGTACGATGATAGTCTCCTCAGCCTTGGTCATCTTGGCGCAGATCAGTATCTTCGCACCGAACAGCGCCTGACAGCATCTAGTGTCACATCGCTTCGTGCGCAGCTTTCCATGGACCAAAGACGACGACGCGATGTACGCTGCTACTCTCTTTATCATCCGCACTTGCAAGACTCTAAACATTATATCCTTAGGCTGCGTTCTCGTACTCGCCCTACTCTCTACTCTGATCACTTCACTGAGCATCGTTATATAGACGACGCTGAGCATCCAAGCTCGAACACCATCAGAATACTACATCACGCATCCAAGATCTTCTCCGTTCCTCGACATCTGATCTTCATTGTCTCGTCATCAATGCTACGATACTCAGCATATATACTGCTCGTTGTTCTTTTTTTCTTGAATGATTTACTTTGGATTATTTTTACAGAAGAGAGTATTACAATGCTCAATTTGATACCCAGGTTTGTTGTTCTATCTCAATTGTTAACAAAAGTTACAGATGAAAGGACTGACTCTTGGCAGAAGTGCAAAAAATTTGGCACTTTTCTACTATTCGCGGGCTTAACTTGAGGTCCAATGAGGCAAGGTTCCATGGATACTCGCAGTCTCACTCGCTCACTCCTGTACTCGCTAGCCACACCTATCTGTATAATATCAACATCGTGAGTCTGTGTCACAGCGACCTCACGCCAACTCTATACATAAATGGGTATCTCGTCAGTTATCCTCTTCTCGCGACGCCATGAGACGTGCGTTAGCCTTTTCTCACACTGCTCTCGCTACAATAGAACGACTGCCCATCGCGTGCAGCCGCGTTGATAAGAATCACGACTCGCGTGCGCTCAGTATCGATATAGCTCGCTCATCACGACTGGCTCGATCTCACATAGCAGTCATATATTCCCACTGGATCTTGTTACAGCGACGGTAACGTCCAGCGTGTTCACATATCGTCGACGAACACGAAACATCCGCAGATACATCGCTCATGTATGAATACACAACACTGTCTCTCTCTGTGACGCTCTGTCTCTCGCGACTGTAGATCCTCGACAGCATGAGTCTGCATACCTTGTCGAACTCTGGTCACACATCCCATATACTCCGCGACTCGACACTACGACCGTTCGCCTGCGCGGATTCTCTCGGCCGCAACCGCTGATGCTCGAAGCGCTCTAACACATCATCCATTAGTCGAGGCTGTCGCTCAAGACTCAGAGCCATGCGTACAGCGCCACTCACTGCACTAGGGGCCTACCGCTCCATCGAGTCGCTGGCTTACCCAGATGCGGATTCATCGTCTCAGATCTCCGCGCACCTGGATCAAGTGTGCGACGAGAATTCACTCTTGTACGCTGCTGACACTCTCCAGGTAGTACGATATGACTATAAACGCACTCAGACGAGATCCACGCGTATATGAATCAATATATACTGCTGATCTGTGTCACAGGATGTACACTGAACGCGACGCTTAGAGTGCCACTCATGTTCACTTGTGACTGCTAACTCCTGTGAACACTCATCGCTGCAGGTCCCGTCGTCATCCCACCGTCGCGCACGCTCATCATCTCAGACATTGCGCCTGATATGCAGTGCGCCTGGTCCTCAGTCTAACTCCGGCTCATTCATCCCATAACAGTTATACCTCCGCTTGCCTGCTACTCGCGGTCGATATTCTCTCTCCCTCCGCATCCGTGGTCGCATGTCTGAATCGTTCTGTCTCAAGGCGTCCGTAGTCAGCGGCAATCCACCCTCATTACAGTGCATCAGGATCAGCGCCGCCTATATTCCATACCTCACAGTATCACAAGTGCATCTCAAAACTCAGATATACGCAGCTAATGCCGGCACAATATCTTCTCTCTACATCGACATCGACTCATTCAGGCACTCTCGCATCAGTAGCACGCTAGACGTAACGACATCTTGTCGAACACAGGAACATGTATCACTATACACTCGTCAATAAACCGTCGTACGCAGAGGTCGTACCATATTCGATCACGCTACTCGCCTCGTTATGGCGCTGCATCCCGATACGCCTGAGCCTCAATCCTGCGCCCGAACCTGATCACTCTAGATGTCGTTCCACAGCTCACTCGTCAAATAGGTGACTCAAAAAGTAATGCCATTTTGCTTAGGAAGTATAATTACCAACACAGGAACATGTATCCATACAATCAAAAATGGAAGCTTGGTCTCTCTGTGGTCCACCATTTCCCTACTTCTCCACATAAGTGAGTACAAAACAAGTAATGCCCCTCTGAGCGTCTTCGGTACGTCGCGTACACGTCCGCGTCCACGAGCAGACGCTAACAGCGGTGCTTACACCCAACAGAGGAAACACGGTATCATTACATCAAAATGAAGGCTGGTGGTCCTTCTGGTGTGGCGATCCACACACCCCTATCACTCTCCACATAGTCACTGTTTCTTTCAATAGCATGTATTCCGCTGCCCTACTCCCTCCCAGATGACATTCACACGCAAACCTCTACTCTGCTACAGTTCATTACAGCTGACTCGCACCTCGGATTCGACTGTTCGACTGGCTTTGAGCCTATCTTCTATGCGGACTCACGCATTTAAGTCATCCTACTTCAGCCTCTCTGCTCCCTTTACGAATACAGTCACCGTGCAGTCAGCATCATCACGACTCGCGCCTAGGACGTCTTTCTCTCTGCTCCTAGCGTCTTTCCGCAGACTTTTCTATGCAAGCACTGAATCGCTGTCTCTACGCGTCGGAATCAGATAATCGCGACCCATAACTCTCCTGTCGACTGATACCTCATCTTCTATCCATCGCAGGTGCTCGCGCTCGTCGCTCAGATCGCTACTAGAGCATGTGATAGATCGTTGTGTGTCGCACGAGCTCGAAGTAACGACTTCGTTTCCGTCATAAGCTCAAACTCTGATGGTATCGCAGTAGTGCGCGATAGACTCCACAATATATAACAATCCGTTCCGATCCTCCGACAAAATAGTTGAGCTCAAACCGCATACGGTACTCACCTCGACTCACTCATACTCGGCTCACGTATGCAGTCGGGCCAGGGTCGCATGACGCTCATCGCCCTAACTAATCTGTCTGAACTATTATTCGACGCCGCACTGAGCACTTCCGGTCGATAGCCCTAATTTATTTCGACGAAAGATAGTATGATCCGCCGTCTCTTCTCGCCGCGCCTTCTGACTAGCCTTCGGACTCCGACCGTGTGCTATGCGAGCTACATGCATGTATGGTATGTCGTCAGGTCCTCGGCGAATGATTCTACGCCCTCACTTTCTGCTGCGTAGTCCCTTAATCACAGCCATTGTCTATGCATCATCGCTAGACCGTGTAATACGCCGTATCTCAAATTTGACCGCCCTCCTCTGCTTCACCTTCTCGAACTCGTCATCTTATCTGCAATATCGTGTCAGTACGCGTCATGTCCCTATCTCTTGACGAGCGACACCGACACAGTATCACCCACATCGTGCGTTAGCGCACACAGACCTCATAGACACCGGTGCGGCACTTATCACATGCATAGAGACTAGCTATCGCTTCGTAGCCGCCCAACATCTAGCTCGCCTGTTCCGTGACTGCTGATGCCTCCGCCAAACCCAGAGCGCCATGCGCATCGTAGTATGCTATAGTGGAGCGAATCTGTCTCTCTTCCCTGTATGATCCCAGTGAATAACGGTGTGCACTGCCGTCTGTCGCAGATTGCTGTACTCTTCGTCTTATCCATGAGCCCCCGAGAATCACTATGTCGTGCCGACGCACACAGTCTACGTCGACGTACTACGTATATAGGCTTGTGTGCATCGGGCTCGGCTCGCTACGATGCGCTCACAACCCATGTCTCATACTGACGTCACGACCCAGCGCAGATCCGGCCATTCTGGATACCAGATTGATGCCGCACCTCACCCGTACTTCGGCCGGTGCCATATCCATTGCACGATCAACCTAACTGCACGTATAAGGCCAACAGCGGCCGGAAGAATACCACATCGCGGATCCGTCTTATGCTCTGTGCACAGATCGCCTGTCGGGGACTGCGTCTGGTTCTGGCGCACCGCTCCTCGTGGTTACATGATCACCTACGGGGCCTCGCGGTAGCAGCGATAACTCCCACTATCTTATGTGTCGAGAACGAATGCGATACAGCGCGATCTCCCTCTTAGCTGTAGAGTATCGGCAAAACTTTTTTTTTTCGTCTGTTTCCGAGACAAATCCCGCTTATTGCAGGTCATGTGGAGGTCGAATCCCACTCTACGCAAGCTGTCAAAAAGCACGAGGTAAAACCCCTTTTTTCCGTATTATATATAATATATATATGAGAGAGAGAGAGAGAGAGAGAGAGAGAGAGAGAGAGAGAGAGAGAGAGAGAGAGAGAGAGAGAGAGAGAGAGAGAGAGAGATTTCTCAAATTGATTTGATTTTAGCCCGACAGCTGCAGAAGCAATTTCTAATTTTCTAAGATTACAGACGTAATAAAGAATAATAGGGTTTTTTAATTAACTTAGTAGCTTGGCAATTTTGTGGGGAAATTCTGTGGGGATTACATTCCTCTCTTGCAATGGTTCTTCTAATGCGTTTTTACAATAAAAATAATTTCCATTGCATTTTTATAGCAAAAATCATTTCCTATGCATTTTTATAGTAAAAATCATTTCAATGCATTTTTATAGTAAAAATCATTTCCAAATGCATTTTATAGTAAATCCTTTCCAATGCATTTTAATAGTAAAAATCATTTCCAATGCATTTTTATGGTAAAAATCATTTCCAATGCATCTTTTTTAGTAAACAATCATTTTTAATGCATTTTTATAATAAAAATCATTTCCATAGCATTTTTATAGTAAAAATAATTTCCAATGCATTTTTATAGTAAAAATCATTTCCAATGCATTTATATAATAAAAAAATCATTTCCTATGCGTTTTTATAGTAAAAATCATTTCCTATGCGTTTTTATATTAAAAATAATTTTCAATGCATTTTTATAGTAAAAATAATTTCCAATGCATTTTTATAGTAAAAATCATTGTCCAATGCATTTTTATAGTAAGAATCATTTCCAATGCATTTTTATAATAAAAATCGTTTCCAATGCATTTATATAGTAAAAATCATTTCCAATGCATTTATATAATAAAAAAATCGTTTCCTATGCATTTTTATAGTAAAAATCATTTCCTATGCGTTTTTATAGTAAAAATCATTTCCAATGCATTTTTATAGTAAAAATCGTTTCCAATGCATTTTTATAGTAAAAATCATTTCGAATGCATTTTTATAGTAAAAATAATTTCCAATGCATTTTTATAGTAAGAATCATTTCCAATTAATTTTTATCGTAAAAATCATTTCCAATGCATTTTGATAATAATAATAATAATAATAATAATAATAATAATAATAATGAAATCTATTGTGTACAGTGCTCAGGTGCACCACCACTCTTCAAAATCTCATATCTCGTACATACAATAATGTACTAGTGTTAGGAACATAAATATACGTATGTGTGTGCGTGCGTGCATATGTGTGTGGATGGGAGTATCAGATATAGTGTTAACAGATTACAGGAAGCATGGAGGCTTTAAAAGATGCAGTGTTTTGGCAGCCTAGAACGGATGCAGGCAGTTTATTCCATGCCTCGGCAACTCTGAGCGTGAAAAAATGTTTCCGAAAATGCTAAAATGAAAAACATTTTTATGCCTATGGAAATATTAAATCATTAACACAACCTCCATCACTTCTTAGAATTTCATTCGATCTGTCAATAAGCTTTTAGACGTCACATTTGGAAAATTATTTTGGTTTTTATGCAAAATATGAGATCAAATCGTGGTCAAACTCTTTTCTTGATGTTAAACTAAATGTCAAAATACAGAACTACAAATTATTCAAGGGAAGCAACTTGTGTCAATATTTATAAGAGCATGAGTTGCTTCCCTTGATTAATTTAACTCGCCTCAAATGCTATTATCTAGGGACTGGCAAACGGAGCCTAAAATTCGTTTTTGACAAAATGACTTTAGCCCCCCCTACAGAAAATAATTTACCAAAAATCAGGAAATTATCGGATTTTAATGAAATTTACAGTGTTTATTTATCAATGAATGATCTTTATAATGCATTATTCATTTTATTTCAAAACTTTCTCATTTTTTCAGGTCACTTAATTTTGACCTCCCCCCCTTATGTTGGGGGCGTAAAATGTTTTGCAAGTTGATCATTTTCGATACTAATTACAGTATAAATAATGAGATAAAAGAACTAAATTATGAATAGAAGCAAAAAAATTTTTTACGGTGGCTTTTCTATGAGAAAATAAGCACCTAAAATAGAAAAATAAAATGTAGAAAATAATAAATAATTAATTTTTTGGAGATTTCTTTTTTACTCATTTCGATAATTATTTAATTGGCTATTATTTTATAAAAGAAAAAATTATACATCGATGTTTTTTCTGCTTAAAAAGGGGAGGGGGTACATTTTTAATCGAGTTTTTCTTCAAAACTTATTACTTTTGGCGCCTAAAATAAGGTTTGCATTAAGTAGATATTTATTTTTAAAATCTAAAAATATAACATTTTAAACTTAACATCAGGATTTTCATATTTTAAATGAATTTTATATATTAATTTTTCATAGCAAAAATGCTAAATTAAAGTTTTGAAATAAAATAACTGATGCATTATAAAATTCATTAATTGTTAAATCAATACTGAAAATTTCATTAAAATCGGATAATTACCTGATTTTTGGTAAATTTTTTTTGCAATCGCGAATGTTACGGCAAAATTGTAAACATGCACCTAAAATCATCGAAAACGAGGCTGAATGGCGGATCGAGTCGAAATTGACCAAAACAAATAGTTTTAAATCTTTTAAAAATAAACTCCATATATAATGATATTTTTCTTTTTTTAATGATGGTTATTATGTTACTACTTATCGATTTAGACAAAGTTTGACCTTAAATAATAGATTTAATTATTTCTAATTCGCTTTTAAAATTCCTAGCAGATGACAAATTTGCCTATAGCTACTATTATCTCTGTATCGAAATATTTTAATCGGTAGATTTTACACCCCGGGGGCAGTTACCCGAAATATAAAAATACAATGACCCCCCCCACCACCACCAGATACACGGTTTAGTTCATCCGCGATCAATTCCCTAAATAAATAATCTATGAATTTTATTAACCAGTAGCTCCAGAGCTAAATAATCGCCCTGTCAGCTGGATCTCTGCAGAGGAGTGAAATCTCCCCAATGGAGCCACTTGTTGGCCGTTTGGTGGCGACCAGTGATGCTTAGGGACGGAATCCTGTTGGTTGAGTAGTCCATGAGGTTGGCCCTTACTTAGGCTAAATGTAATCAGCTTATAGTGGTTCGTCGGGTAACCAGTTTATAGTGGTCGTCAATTTATGGTGGTTGTTTTGGGTGAAGTATTGTATATATATATATATATATATATATATATATATATATATATATATATATATATATATTAATAATGGAGATTCGCTTCCGTTTTTGTCTGTAACAAAAACTGCTTCACTGCTTACGTCAGACTACCTAAAAACGTCATAACATAGAATAAATACACTCAAAATTTGAGCATGCAATGTTAGACAGTCCTCATTGTTTTTTTAAAAACAAGTTTTAATAAATACATACCTGGTATTATCTATCTATATATAGTTTGTTTTATTTTAATATATATTTAAAGTTATCAGAACTAAGTTTCCATTTCAATTTTTTAATTTTTTACTCCTTTAATAAATTTGATGATTTTACTTTACTTATGATACAAACTCTGATATTAAATTTTCAACTCCCATCCCCTCAGGCAATATTTATTTTACGTCGTCCAGAGGGCGTTTTTTTTATTTTATATTTTTATTTTGCTAGTATTACAACAAACACACTATAAGGTTATAGAAATAATAAAAGTGTGGCGTTATTTTCGTATTCGCCTAGGGAGTTGTCCGCCCGTTTGGTTTCGCTGGTTCCCGCTAGGGGTCTTTGATATTTAAGCGGCTGATTTGAACGTCTCTTTCTCTTTTCCTGTTGCTCGACCTACGTGAAACTATGAGTTAGACTCTGTCTACCCCCTTCTCGATGGGGCTTCGGTCCTTAACACTGGTCACTCACTGCTAGTAAGTCTCTTATACGATATATGACTATCCTTTAGTCATATATCCGTAACTATGTTTTTATGTACATTTAGGTATCTCTTTGATACCTAAATATCTTGTATTTTACCATTCATGAATGTGTCATTATCTCTACTCTGGTATATGTATTTATATTACTTATGTATGTATGTTTATGTACACCTCTATGTATTATGTACTCTGTTTATTCTGTGCTGTATATAACATGTTTTGTCTATCAACCCTTGTCGGAGTTTTATCTTCAAGTATTATTACTTTGAATCTTACAACTGGTGACCCCGACGTGATGAGAACGCTTTTGTGAAGGCTTTGTTTCACATTTGGAGCCTTAATCCTTACAAAAGAAAACAAATCATTTGAAGAAGGAATCAATAAGCCTTGTATTTAAAACATTAAAGTTACAGTAATAAGAGAAGTCAAAATGAAGTGTTCAAAGTTTATCAGAATATGCTTTCTTAAAAGTTCAGTAATGTAGAGTAATGTGACGACATTGAAAGGCAGACCTATGAACAAGCGGATTTCCCAGTCCCCACAAACAAAGCGCGTCAGGATATGTTTGGCCTGTGCGAGGGGAAGAGTGTGGCGAGTGGCTACGGATATTCGAACTCGCTACCTACTCGTAGCTGAAATGCTGTTGGCAGAAACCCGGATGTATCGGAAATTGGGTTATCTGCCCCTATTAGTTCCTGGAATCACAGGCCAGGGGCAGACCCCTAAAATTCAGCAGAACAGGTCCGACAGGCAAACGGTACAGTACTAGCTGATACTAGCAGATAGAACAGGCCCGACAGGCAAAAGGGGCAGTACTAGCTGATACTAGCAGAAGAACAGAACTACAGCGACTTTACCGGACAACTTAGAGACATTGCAAAGACCTATACAACTAAGATAAGTGTATTTGAAACTCATTGTATTACCTATAAATATATCCCCGCCAGGAGAAATTCCTCTGGCAACTCTGAAAGACAATTACACTACTCTTAAAGACATTTACAAAAGAAATGTATACACTCTTACACATTAATACTAACCCAGAATAAACTGTTAACCCAAATATACATCCTATATTTGCCTTGTACCTTTCCTTCACAAATACAGTCATATTCGTAACTATTTATTTACTTTATTTCTGTTAGATGAGGTATTTCGGAATTTGCATAAGCGCAGCCGAACGTGTAGAAATAAGACGGACTGTTGCTGACACGGGGAATGAGGAAGAAAGCAAGTGTTTAGACGGCAAGTGAAATCTGACGACTGCTGTATTTGGGGTGTCAGGAAGTGAGAGTAACGTGCTTAGTTGGTAGAGAATGTGCTGACGGCGAAAGGAATTACATTTCGTTTGCTAGAGAGACTTGCAAAAGATTAATATTATCTTAAACTTTTTTAGACCATCCAAAAGAAGGAAGAAAGGGTAAGAAAGAGCATTGCATCTATATCAGCAGCAGAATTTTAGAGAGGGTAAGATAAGTGTGTACCTTCGGCAGCATGCAAATAGTTTTGAAGTCAGTGACATGAATTCGTCAAGCGTGTGTCAGTCTCTTAACTTCTACTCGAAAAATCTTCCTTTATATATACCCAAACATAGGCTCAACATTTTTTGAAAACTTCTCTTTAGGCGCGAAGGCCTTTGATTGGTCGAAAATTATCATTTTCATTATTTCTATTTTTGCTTTATACCTGCGCTGATCCTATGCGCAGATTGCTTACTTTCATCATTTTATTTCTGCTTTCGATGTGTTAACTTCCGGTTCACTTCTTATATCACTATAAGCTGATTGATTGGAGGAGCCCCTCAGACTAGGTTAAGTAAGGGCCAAAATAGAGTGTTTCAAGTCATGGACTACTCAGTCACCATGATTCCGTCCTTAAGTATCATGGGTCCTCACACACAGCTAACAAGTGGTCTAATTAGGGGGTCTTAACCCCTCTACAGAGGTGCAGTTGGTGTATTCTACAGCTCCAGTCGAAATTAAGAAAAATCATAGGAAAAAAATATAACAATAGATTAGGCACTGCCAAAATTGCCGTAAAATTCGTATTTTACAAAATAAATTTACCCCTTTCCCACCGATTGAAAAAAAAATAATACCAAAAATCAAGGAATTATCCGATTTTAATGAAATTTTCAGTGTTGATTTATCAATGAGTGAATTTTATAATGCATCAGTTATTTTATTTCTAAACTTTCTGATTTAATTAGGTATTTCTGCTATGGTAAATTAATATATAAAATTCATTTAAAATATGAAGCGCCTAATTTTAAGTTTCAAATTTCATATTTTTAGATTATAAAAACATATTTATTTAATAATTACTTTGGTTTTTTATCGTTATTGCGGTAGTGGGCCGGATTAGCTCAGTCGGTAGAGCGTTCAGCTAGTAACCACAAGGTTCCTAGTTCGATACCGGACCTCGCCAACTCAGCGTATGAGTAGCACAGGGATCTGTGCGGTAAAGTAAGGAGCTGATGGTAGGTGTGGCGCTCCACCTCAGACGCTAAAAACAATCTCCTTGGTCTAGCGCTATTGAAAAGGGGATAGACTCCCTGGCTGATACCGACTTTAGGCCGACCCGACGACTTTACTTTACTTATTATCGTTATCTAATAATTTTTGTAGAAAAACTCTGTTGAAAATTTAGTCCCTCCCCCTTTGAACATATTTAAATACGGATTTTACGGAATCTTAGACATCTTTTACAGCCATGTTTATGACATATTTTAGCATAATTGACTGAAAATATAGTTTAAAATGTATTGAAAATAAATTACATGTGTAATATTATTTTTTTACTTTTTTTACTGATACTCATTATGTTACTACTCTCTCTGCCTCGCTCTCTCTCTCTCTCTCTCTCTCTCTCTCTCTCTCTCTCTCTCTCTCTCTCTATTTATTTCTCTTTCTCTCACTCTCTTGATGTTTCTTTTTTACTGATACTCATTATGTTACTACTTTTCGGCCTGGACAAAAATTTGACCTTAAATAATCGATTTAATTAATTTTAATTCGTTTTAAAAATGAAAACGAGTAAACTTTTAGGCAGTGCCTACAATAAATCTAATCATTCCTCTCGGTTAACCGCTTGGCATAAAATAACCCTAGACAGGTTGACGTGCCTTTAAAAACCTATCAAATAAATCAATCCAATCCAAATCTGAAAGGGAAATTGTGAAATATTTCCTTTGACCGTTGGAACTCTGACATTCCACCCTCGTGCTCCCCATTCCCCGCCCGCCGAACCCCCTCGGACCCAAGGCTGAAAAATAACAGAACCTTTGAAATATTTTAATCTATTATTTAACCTATTAGTGAAATTAATTAAGAATATTATAATCTTTTGATTAATCTATTTTTATTTGTTTTTGTTTAAAATCTTGTATTCTGTTTATTAATTTTGTGACATTTTTGTTCTTGTGACTTTTCTGTGATATTTAATTGTGACTTTTTGGGAGACCTTATTATTTGACTTTACCCGTAATTTTTCCCCTTTCTGTGATCTTTCCAACGATATTTTTCGTGTGACATTTTTCTTGTGACTTTTTAGTGATATTTTTCGTGTGACAATTTCTTCCGATTTTTTTTAGTGATATTGTTCTTGTGACTTTCAGTGATATTTTTCGTGTGACATTTTTCTTGTGATTTTTTTTTAGTGATATTGTTCTTATGACTTTCAGTGATATGTTTCTTGTGGTCATTTTTCTTGCCATTTTGTGACTTTTTTCGATTTATTTTTAATTTTTTAAATCCCGAGTAACGCCGTATAACTCTAGTAATACTGTTAATTTAATAAAATAATAGATATGAAATGCATTTCGTTTTCTAGGGGAGGTAATTCAATTACTCTTTTGTCATCAAGAGTTTTCTCCCTTAGACTATTGGTCATTTCAAACCGTATTTTGCTACGACACGCCGAATCAATACCACTCAGTATGTATCCAAAAAGAAGAGCCAGCCTACATTATTGGATTGTAGGGAGACAATAAATGATTATCTCCCTTAGAGAATAAGCGTGATGTATAGTTTTCACGTTCAAATAGTTGGTGATTCATCGATCCCAGAAATCGTTGGTTTTTGCAATTCGGTTGGCGAGTTGAGCCTTTTAATAGGATAATGATTTTTTCTTTTTTTATATGAACAAATGGAGATGGGTGGATAGATAGATATAAACAAAGTAAAAAAAATGAACAAATTGAGATAGATAGATAGATAGATAGATATCCATCTTCATATCTAAACAAGAATTACGACAAATTTCTATAAATAAATTTGTAAACAAATTACGATAAACAAATAAGAATTACGACAAAAAAAAGAGAAGCCCCCCCCCTCTAAAATACATTTAACGCCCTAAGTTGGTTGTTTTCTTTCAAGTAACACCACCGAGACGACATAGCTGGGGACGTTATTTTAATAGTCACCGGGTAGCAATTTCTGAGGCTGGAGACCGGGACGCACTTCCTCATAAATTATCAAATAAAGTTACAGAAATGTAGAACAGCATACCGGGCAAAGTCCTTTCTTTTATATTTTGGTATGAATAGTTCATATTTTCTTTTCTTTCATTTTCTGATAATGGAGCTGACTTGTTGCGTGACGACTACTTGCTTGTCATCCTCTAAACTACTGAAAATTCCTGCTTCTTCTTTTTGGCGCTCGATTTTTGAATTCAGCGTCTGTCGGGTTCCGTTACTGCATTTTTGGAATTCTTACTCCCCCCCTTTTTAAAACAATCGGCAACCGCCATTTTATTAACCATTACAGTTTAATTAAAACCGAAACGCTTTAGCGTCGGCTTTCTGGATGTCAATATTTGACTTATTTCCCTGTTTTTTTTCAAAACTTTATACTTAATTATATTTTATTATATCGATTACCAAGTCATACGTAAATCAGCAAGGCTGAGTTTTTTTAGCCTTGGTAGGGAAGCTAGTTTAGGAGAAAGACAGCTCTGAATTCAGTGCCCTTAACAACACGTCTTTGGCTGTTGACATTATGGTGGTTTGTAAGGGCTGTTTGATGTTTTTGTATTAAGGTCACCAGTTTGAGGTCAATAATCAATAAAATATTCAAACATTTAAAGACACCATAAAACATTCAATTACTGCAGGCACATGGCATAAATAACAAGACTCAATATTAAAATAAACAACTTGTATTGAGAAAAAGTTTACAAATGGTAATGCATAATACCGAGCAAAGTTCTTTCAGTACTCTTGTGTACAAAATGTTATTTTGTTTTTTTAAAAGTTCATTATAACATGTAAGAAAATATGTTATAAGTTATGAAGTGAGAAAGAAAGGGTAAAAGTTCAAAGTCACACGGCAGTCAGTAGCAAGTAATACTGATGACCTCGTAAAAGGTTGATAAAGAGAGATAGACAGATAGATATTAGTTCATACCTTCTTATAAGTGAATGTGATTTGTCTTAATTTAAAGTGACGTGGATTTGGTTAGAAGAATAATTTATTTCTGGTTGGGATCCGAAAAGTTGTTTTTTCATAATCCGAGGGTAGGCTCCAAAAGGGGTCTATTTGATAGGTTTCCTTTTAGGCGCGAACGTCTCTGATTGGTTGAAAATGTACAAATTTCAATCTTAATTTTCTTCTTTTACTAGGGTGCGCAATCCCATGTGCAAACTATTAATTTTTGTCATTTGACTTTTGTTCGTCGTAGTAAGAACTTCCGGTCCGCCACAACATGGTTTATGGTGCTTAGATAAATAAACCACCACTCTGTACTATGCTTGTGGCAATGCAGGAACCGTATTTGAGTTACAGCTTGCTTGCCACCTTTGTCTGCCAATTCGATGGTACTTGGTCTTCTATAGTCATAGACCCGCGTTGCAAGGTAAAGATCAATTACTCTCCATATCTTACATGCCCTGTGAAAAATGTGACGTAATAAATAACAAAGGGAATTGGGATTTGAGTAGTGATATAGTTTCGGTTACAGACAAACAAACACACAATCTCCATTATAATAAGGTACAGTGAAACTGTAAGGTTCAAAGTTATAACAAAGTCATAACTAGTTTAAACATAACAAACTCCGACACGTTTGTGGGACAAAACATTTTATAAAGATAACAACACAATAATATAACAAGATACATAAACAATGGAAGATAGAATAGAATAGTGTACATAAACATACATACATAAAAGTCACTGACAAGATAATATAAAAGTACACGTAATATAAAAGTACAGACATGAGACTAAGAATAGTCTAGGCTGTATAAATCACTTACAGTGACTAGTAGCCGGCGTTAAGGGCTGAAGCCCCAACGAGAAGGGAATGACAATTGTCTAACCCATGTGGGTACCTACGAGGAGAGGTAGAAAAGTGGAAGAGAGGTTTGAAATAGCCGCTTAAATACCAGAGGTCCCCTAGTGGGAACAAACGACAACCAGCGGGCATATAACTCCTCAGGCAAAGGGAAGATAATACCCACAATACCTTAAATCCTATAATTGTGTATAAATTATTTTTTATATTGGAATATTTGATACGATGTAACTGTGCAAAGAGATTGTCATTTTAATCAAATGCAATTTGAATTTCTTTTATCTTTTAAAAACAGATTCCAATAAATCATTCAAAATATAAAGGGTTATGATTAGAATTAAACTTTTACAAATGAATCGAAATTCCAGCATTAAATAACCCATAAGGAATTGATATACCGTTAAACAACAACAACAACAACAAGACCCCCCGCAAAAAAAACCTATACATAGTTATCATTGTTATAACTTATATGAGGCATAATAGGCCAAAATGTACATACAGAGGTTTACTTTTTCTCGATTTGTTTAGCCTTACATTTGAACCTGTATGCCCGCCTAATTCAGTAATTATCAATTAATTAATTTTCAAAATTAGGTATGACTTCAATTAAGCACATATCCCCCCCCCCAAAAAAAAAAATAGTTATCATTGTAACTGCCGCTAAATCTGACCAGTTAATTATGTCTTATTTTTATATGAATATTTTTGTTTATAAAAATTAACTACAACCAGAGTATTCAATTTGGGGTAGTTTAATGAGTTGGATATCATTTGGTGCGGACCACTAATTTCTGCGGACTATGTGTTGTATACCCTTTTCATTACTTTCTTCTATTCTTCTTCTATCTTACGTCTTCTAGCGTCTCTTCTAACATCTGGACTTCATCTTGGGGTCGGTCGCACTTAACTCATTTCTTCTTCTAGATCCGTCTTGTTACCAAGACATTCACCTACCACAAAACTGTTATTTTCTTAAGCTTTTATTTACTTAACTAAACATTTAATGTAACTAAAACATCTGACTAACATAACGCGCGTATGCAGTGAGTTCCAGTTAAGGCAGGACATCTTCACTGCCTGACGTCCAACTGAAAAACTGAGGAGCCAACCAGGTCCCACGTGACTTCACGTATTTCGCGGGCTTTTTGTACTATTCCATGGAAAGTCCCGCCCGTGATATGAAAAGGGCCATCCCTTTAGAAATACAGGGGATTGACAATAATCTTATGCAACCGCATAGATTATGTAACATATGAACCCTAACCAAAAAGGGGTAAGGGGGGAGGGTCAGTTAGAATATCAAACTGTCAAACTGGTCGAAATGAGGCAAAAAACTGTGGGTCCCCATTTATTGAAATGTCTCTATTTCTTGAAGTGTTTATATTTCTTTGAGGATTTTCGATTTTTCGTATATTTGCTGTATTCGTCATTAAATGTGTTTGTTTTTTCCTTGTACAGTTTCACGGTGTTTATTAAATAAAATTAATGACATCAGTAGAAGAATCATCATGCCTTCACTTTGTCCAAGACCAAGCCCGGCAGTTACAATCATTACAATCAAACATTTAGAAATTAATCAAATTTCTGCATTAGATAACCCACAAGGAACATTTAGAAATTAATAAAAGTTTGGCAATAAATAACCCATAAAGAGTTGATATGCCGTTAAGCAAACCAAAGCATACCTATAAATATTTATGATAATTATCAAACATTGAGAAATTTTTATGGTAATTTACCACGCACGCTTGAACTCTTCCAACAATAAATAGCAGCAGGTACTGCTCTTAGGCGAGAGTCCATATTCTAGCGGTCTGCTCGGATATTGTTTAACTCATTTCCCCTTGTATCTTTATTCTGGTCTCTAACAAGACCATAACAGAAATAATCAAAATTTCAGCATTTAAATAGCCCATAAGGAGTTGATATGCGTTCTGTAATAAACAAATAAACCAAACTAAGTTATACAAGAGTAAAGAGTTTAGTATCGAATTTAATTGTCTTGTATTTTTTTTTGTTGGATGACAGGCTTTGTTGCGTCTTGCATTATTTTGCATATTTGTAATGTATTCCACTCACCACTCCATATGTATGAAAGATTATTATATATATCTATTTATATTAGATATGAATAAAGCTGTATAGTTAAATTGGTAGAATTTTAGATTTCCACCAAAAATTAAGCGAGATTTCTTGGACTATCTATGCCTCTAAGCAAACTATTTACTAGTAGTAAGATCTCACCCGAGGTAATCATTTAACACTATTAGCCATGTGTTTGAAACCAATAAGTATTTGTGACTAAGAAGATACAAGACAGAAGGGCGACAAGAAACAATGGCAATCGCATAAATAATTAAAGGCTAGAATAATTACATAATACCACTTATCAATAAACTGAGTTTAAAGCACCAGAGGAAGGAAAAATAGGGGGAAATAACAAAGAACATGACCGAGGACAAAAACCACATTCAGAAGCCTCATTTTAGAATGCATAAAGACCTAGAGTTTCGAACCCCGTAATTGCCACTACAATTTATTGAGTGGATATGAAGAGATTTTTCACATCCAGCGTAGTTGTTCACTGACAAACAAGAGGTTCTCTGAAAAAAAAAGAAGTACGAAAGAGTGACAGCAATCCATCATGATCTCCAGGAACTGCTTCTCAGTATCTAGCCAATCGCTTACATACCGTTGTTTGGCATGGTCTCGATTTCTCCTGCGGATTTCTAGCTCCCTCACTATTATTCATTATTGATCATTTTTATTATTATTATTATTATTAAGTTTTTCCCCATCTGCCCTTTCATATTCCCACAGTGAGTGTTTTTCAATTCTCTTGGCAAGAGTTCCAGGGTATTTGTCATAGACTTTTTCGTTTTCCTTCATGCCTTCACCTGTGAATCTGCTGGGAGAACTGCAAATCTTAACCAGTTGAAAGTTCTCATTTGTATGTTATCAACACGGAGGCTCTTAGAGTATCTTCTAGAGCCAGGATTTTTATAGTGTTTTGAGTCTATAATTACCATACCGAGAAAAAGATCGCCAGAGAATATATACATAGCAATGTAGATTACAAATCTCAAACAAAGAAGAACAAGAAACAAAAATGTAATTATAAAAAGATAAAGGAACGAAAGAAAAGAATTTTACGTGATTCCTATTGGTGCAAAAAAAAAAGAAAAAGAAAGAAAGAAGAAAGAAAGACAGAAATAAGAAAAATTACATCCTTAAGAAACAGAAAGAAAGATATACCATTATTGTTGATGGTTCCAAAATTTAGTTTAAGATAGTATAATTCCCAGATTGGATCAATCTTCCTCCGTACCCAGTCTGGTGAAAGCCTAGCCTTGATAAGTGATATATACCGGATGAATGTGCTACGTGCCTAATGGTTTGCTTCATACATACACAATTGTTGTTGTAAGAAAAAAGAAACGAAAATCCGGTCAATCTCTGAATACGAACCACTGTAGTCCTTACGGGCTTATGCTATATATGATAATGAGAATATAAGAAAGTAATTAATAGATATTGATTAGTTAGTAGTCAAGTATCTACTACTCTAAGAGGTGAGAAGATATATAAATAAATAGAAGAAAAAACTACAAACGAAAAAGGAAATAACTTACTTCTAAGGAAATAAGACCCTAGAAAGAAAAAAAGAAGAGTACGACAGCAACCATTTTAATAATCTTTTTAAACAGCACTAAATAATGAGATATGTATATTGAATAAAGAAGAGAAATTACTCCCATGAAAGAAACGAATTAAGGAAAAAAAGAAAGTGGAATAGGACTCTAAAAAAAAATCGAGCAAATGTATAAAAAAAAGGACACAGAAAGGGGGCGAATTAACCATTTGGAAAAGAAAAAAGACAAGAAGAAACAAACAAACAACCAACAAATATTACCAAAAACAATAACTTAAGAAACTTATAAAAATTAGTGAAAAGAGTATCATAGATCTTACAGTAAATAGCATCTTCTTCTTTCTTCTATATACTACTCTGAAAAAAGGAAAGAAAAAAACTGAAAGAGAACGAGGTCGTGATTCTGGGTGCGTGAAAGGTGACCTGATCGTGTGCTTCTTCTTTGGCTTCGGGTGCGAAGGAAAACATAATTTCTCTCTAGAAAGAAAGAAACTTCTATACAAAAAGAAAGAAAGATTTATGCAAGAGTTCTTAATGAAGAAGAGAAAATGCTACTACCTTTAAGAAATTGCAGTGAGAAATGAAAGAATCTTCTCATGCTAACTGACTTTGAACTAATACAAAATCGATGGACAGTACGTTGGAAAAAACTTGGCTCACTTACATCAAAAAACAAACAAAGCACACAAAGGACCAAGTACAGAACCAATCGTCTAAGTCAGATAATATTATTACACTGAATGAAGTGAAAGAAAGAAAAGGTAAGGAATGGATAGAACAGATTACTGAACATTTATTCATAATCCTCGATAACTATGCATACTAGAATAGAAACGTAGAATAATGAGCAAAGCTATTCTATATCCAGAAGTGAAAGTTAAAAAAAAAAAAAATTAAAAAAAACAGAAACCAAGAAACAAAAAACAAACACAGACCATAAGACTAAAAAAGAAAGAAGAAAAAAGAAAGAAAGAAAGAAAAAAATTGGGTTTGATACATTTAGTAAAATTTTTTTTTTAAGTAAGAAAGAAAGAAAGAAAGAAAGAAAGAAAAAAAATATTGTATACATAAAAAGGGCGGGATACAAAAAAAAAAGATAAGCTACACCAAAAAGGAAAGCGGAGAAAGAACCCATTACCCACGCGATCCATATTCATCATCATTTGTGGGTCAAACTCCTTGGGGTCTTAGCATCCAAGAGGGCGTTTCTCACTTCCTTCTGTCTTCCTCTTTTACCGTTCGTGTAAAAGGTGCCGTGGACTTCTTAGACTTGTGTAAGTACTGTTTCGAACCCCTCCTCGTTCGCCTTCTTTCACTCCATTTACGCTTTCTTTTCAGATTATCATACACTTGGGAAATGGTTTAATGGAAATCCTTCCCCACTGGAGATGTTTCATCTGCCTCGTATTCTCTGAATGTTTGAGGATGAGGTTTGAAGTCAGATATGTAAAGTATACTCTTGCCTTACGGTTCGGCTGCCTATTCTGACCCTCACCCTTTATTGTACTATTTGTTACAACCACTTCTATCGCTTTTTGCGTTCGTATCGGTATGGCTCTGGTTCCCTACTTTCAGGGTATTTCTATGGTCGACTCAGGCATACTCTTCTTCACAGATGGCCCCTCTTCCGAATTACGTCAAACAGTCTACCTCCGGAGTTTCGAAAAAGTGTTCCGTATCTCCGATAGTGATTCCCAAGTCCTGAGACGTTCCTCGAGTCCGGACAAGAACTACCTGAAGAAGCGCCGGAGGTTATATCGCCCTGATACGTCTGTACAAATTACGATGAAGATTGGGGACAATTAGTCCCGTCGAATAACGTAGTTACTAGTCTTCATCTAGCATGTTCCCCCCCCCCTCTCTCTCTCTCTCTCTCTCTCTCTCTTCTTCCTCTCTCTTACCCCTGTTTCCTTCTTTTATCATTTTCATTCATTGCCTCGATTGCATAACCACTGCGTTGTATTATTTCACGTGCTCACCCCTTTCTCTATATATTCCCCTTCTTTCTTCTCCTTTTTGCTATATCTTTCTCGGAGCCTTGGGCATTGATAATGTTATTCAATGTTAGCTGTGTAGTGCGTATGGAGTGTTTTTCATTTGCTCAGCATGTGTGTGTTATTCCGTTTCTCTTTAATCTCCTTCTCTTCTATACTTCTTATCACTCGTCGGATTTATTTTCTCTACTCTTAACTTATGATTTATTAGCTTCCATATATATATATTTGGCTATTACTGTACTTCATGACTTCCTATATATTATATTACATTTCTTTCACTGTAACGGCTCATACTACATATGCGTATTAAACAATATAAACAAAATAAGCATTTGTCTTGGTTTTTTTCTATTCTTATTCGATTCCATAAGAACACTTTATCTTCTCTAGAGACGAAAAGAATCTGGTGTGCTTTCGTTCTCTGAAGATTCAACAAGTGTTCTATTGAAATCGTAATACAAAAAAACGACATTTCGTGATCCTTGTTTCGTTTTATTCTTTATACGCCATTGTATATTGCCTCTCCAACTTATTTTCTTATTCTACTTATTATAACCATACTAACTAATTGCTTTCACAGCACATCATAACACTACCAATTACTTTATTTTCTATTATATATATCTTATTCTATTATATTTCATATATATATTAGGTATAGCAAGGAAAAGGTGTTCGTCATTACCGGGTGAACTATTGTTCCATGCTAATGTGTCTAGAAGCGCTAGTAATTTCAGGGGAGGTATAAGTCTGCGACTATAACAATTACAAAGCGTCCTAATACTAATTAATGGAGTGCAAACTATTATAATATGAATTACAAGATGTTAACACCTACTCTCGAGTTTCACCATTAGGATTCTTTCGGGTTAAATCCACTGAAGTTAATCGAGATACCGACATTAATTGCAGTCGATTTCACGCGTGTGGTTCAGTGCATTAGAAGTGTTCGCTTACTGAGGAATCCGCTGTTCTTTTTCCATTTAAAGGAACTCACACTACACATCTTTCAATGTGCAATAACCACACATGTGAAATCGACTGCTAGTTAATCTCGGTTATCTCGCATTATTTCAGTGGATTTACCATCTGAAGTCTCCTTATATGTGTTGAAACTCGAGTTAGTGATATCTCTCTGTACTCATTTTATATATATACCGTATTTTGTGTAGTCGAGAGCTTGTATGTGTCTTTAATATTAACAAGTCATACTTACTTTGTTAGATCGACTTTTTTCTCGCATTTGTTTTTACGCTTCTTAAATTGGGTACCGAATTCATGCACTGCCTAATTCATTATTATAATTAACTTAATTAAACATAATTACGGTATGACTTTAATTCAAGCACATCTCCCACTATTTTCCGGCCCTTCGCCCATTTCAAACACATTTTGTTTGATCACTTTCATTATATATCTATTATTATATATATCTAATTTTATTATACCTATATATAAAGATGAGAGATGAGAATCTAATCTCTCTGTCCGTTCATGATCTCTCTTGGGCTAGATTGACGGTAGCGCTCAGAGACTCCTTCTAAGCGTTCTTCTCTCTTCTTCTTTTCTTTCTTCCTTCTCATTCTCTTTGGCTTCATCAGACTCCTTTTCTTTCTTCTTTGGCTTCGTTCAAACTCCATTTCAGTTCACTTCTCTTTCTTCCTCTTCTTCTTGTCTTCATCTTCTTCTTCTTCTTCTTCTTTTGGCTCGTCAGATCTTCTTCAATTCACTTCTTCTTCTCCTCTTTTCTTCTTCTTCTTCTTTCTTCTTTGGCTTCGTCAGACTCCTTCTTCATTCAGTTTCTTCTTCTTCTTTGGATTCCTCAGACTCCTTCTTCTTCATTTCTTGGCTTCCTCAGAACTTCTTCTTCTTCTTCTTGCTTCTTCTTCTTCTTCTTCTTCTTTGGCTTCGTCAAACTCCTTCTTCATTCACTTCTCTTCTTCTCGCTCTTCTTCTTTCTACTTCATCTTCTTCTTCTTCTTCTTCTTTGGCTTCGTCACACTCCTCTTCATTCACTTCTTCTTCTTTCTTCTTTCTTCTTCTTCTTCCTCTTACTCTTTTCTTCTTTCTTTCTTCTTCATTCATCTTCTTCTTCTTCTTCTTCTTCTTCTTCTTTGGCTTCGTCAGCACTCCTTCTTCATTCACTTTTCTTCTTCTTCTTTGATTCCTCAGACTCCTTCTTCATTCTTCTTCTTGACTTCCTCTTCTTCTTCTTCTTCTTCTTCTTTTTTCTTCTTCTTTGGCTTCGTCAGACTCCTTCTCGTTCATTCTCTTCTTCTTCTTCTTCTTCTTTTCTTCTTCTTCTTTGGCTTCATCAGACTCCTTCTTCTTCTTCTTCTTTGGTTCGTCAAACTCCTTCTTCATTCACTTTCTCTTCTTCCTCTTCTTCTTCTTCATCTTCTTCTTCTTCTTCTTCTTCTTGGCTTCGTCAGACTCTTCTTCATTCTTCTTTTCTTCTTCTTCTTCTCTTCTTCTTCTTCTTCTTTGGCTTCGTCAGACTCTTCTTCATTTCATTTCTTCTTCTTCTTTGGATTCCTCAGACTCCTTCTTTCTTCTTCTTCTTCTTCTTCTTTGGCTTCCTCAGACTTCTTCTTCTTCTTCTTCTTCTTCTTCTTCTTCTTTGGCTTCGTCAGACTCCTTCTTTCGTTCATTTCTTCTTTCTTCTCTTCTTCTTCTTCTTCTTCTTCTTCTTCTTCTTCTTCTTCTTCTTCTTCTTCTTCTTCTTCATTCATTTCTTCTTCTTCTTTTGGATTCCTCAGACTTCTTCTTCTTCTTCTTTGGCTTCTCTCAGACTTCTTCTTCTTCTTCTTTGGATTCCTCAGACTTCTTCTTTTCTTCTTCTTCTTCTTCTTCTTCTTCTTCTTCTTCTTCTTCCCGCCTCTTTCCCCCTTGTAACTCCCACGTTCCCCAATTATTTACGTGATGGCCTCTCCTTTGTTTTGTCTTCATTGCAAATAAGCATTTCAAATGACACCAACATGAAATAAGGAATTGTTTGCCTAAAGCCCAGCGCGAGACGCAACCATCAACGACATCACACATTACCCGTCACCAACCCAAACACCCACAATGCAACCATCACACATCTGCGTTCTTCACCATTTTATTTGTTTATTTTTAATTATTCTGTTTTTGTCTTTCTAATTTAAGCCGACGTCTTTACAAGAATTATCTTTTTTCAAGACAACACCACCAAGATATAATATATATATATATATATATATTATATATATATATATATATGTGTGTGTGTGTGTGTGTGTGTGTTGAAAGAATGAATAAAGGAAAGAAAGTATAGAATGGATAATAAAGGATAATTTTAATCAATATCACTTACACGTGTTTCGGTCAGGAGTTTATATATGTGTACAATATTTGAACTATTATTATTTTTGAATTGTGGGTTTGGTAAATATATATATTCTTTCTTTCTTTTCTTTTCTCCTTATTCTAAACTAGAAGCCGCTACCAGGCGTCACCTGGATAGAGGGGAGGGTAAAAAGATAGTCTCGCAGATCCTTTATTACTCAATCACAAGAACTCATTATGTTATACAATGTATGTTTGTTAATATTAAATAATGATGTATACATTGATACGCGTGTTCCTTAATCTTCCGTTCCTTATCATCCTGCAACACTGTGTGTGTGTGTGTGTGTGTGTGTGTGTGTGTGTGTGTGATGCTCTGATGAAGGGCATGAATAAATCACTTCTTCTCCTCCAGTTATGGGTAAATAGTAGGGCAGATGTGCTCCTTAGCATTGGTACGGCAACCAGTCTAGGAGAAGGAAAACTCTGAATTCAAACCAGCTTTCTCTGACTCTGTCTGTCTCTGTCTCTGTCTGTCTCTCTCTCTTCCCCCCTCTCTCTCTGATTGCAGCTATAATTACAGAAATGGCCTTTTTTAAAGACACGAACCCACTCTCCGAGTATAATTCTGTCTGTGGTAGCTTTGAGTAATGATTGGCGAAGATGTCAGTTAAAACGTTAAGAAAGGATAGAAAGTCCTCAATGGAAGTGACGTCAGAGAAGGAGGAGGAGGAGGGAGAGGATAGGAGAGAAGGAGAAGAAGAAGAAGAAGAAAGAGGAGGAGGCGAAAGATAATTAGAGGGGGGAGAGTAAAAGAGGAGTGGTAATGGGGCGAGGAAATAATTATAGAGGAGAATTCAGCGTTGAATTTTCATTTTTATCTTATTCTTTTTTAAAAAAAACTTTCTTATCGAACACAAATCAGAAAGTGTGTTAAGGAGAACGGTCTGCTCATGCATGACCCGAGTCACGTGGTTAAACACGTGATCATTCGTTTCTCTTTTTGTTTTCGTTCTTGAAAAAAAAAAGATTATTTAAAAACAAGTGCAGGATATTGGAGGAGAAGTGAAAAAAAAAGAAGAAAAGATGTCACGGGATTGGGATTTTGTCGGTGAAGAGGAGACGAAAAGAAATCCGAGAATAAGGGAGGTGAATGAATGAATAAAAGAGAAGAAGAAGAAGAAGAAGAAGAAATATACCGAGAAAAGAAGAAGAAGAAGAAGAAGAAGAACAAGAAGAACAAGAAGAAATATACCGAGAAAAGAAGAAGAAGAAGAAGAATAAGAAAATATACCAAGAAAAGAAGAAGAAAGACAGAAAAGAAAAAAAAACTATAAGAAGAAGAAGAAGAAGAAGAAGAAATATACAAGAAAAGAAGAAGAAAAGAAAGAAAAGAAAAAAGAAATATACCGAAGAAGAAGAAGAAGAAGAAGAAGAAGAAGAAGAAGAAGAAGAAGAAGAAGAAGAAAGAAATCTGCCAAGAAGAAGAAGAAGAAAGGAAAAATAAATACACCGAGAAAAGAAGAAGAAGAGAAGAAGAAGAAGAAGAGAAGAAGAAGAAGAAGAAGAAGAAATAGAAGAAATGAAAAGAGAAGAGGAAAGGGAAAACAAACCTTTCCCTTTTTTCCACATCTTTTTCAACTCTCTTCTTTCTTTCTTTCTTCTTCTTCTTCTTCTTCTTCTTCTTCTCTTCTTCTTCTAAAATCATTATTATTAGATGTAATACTTAAAACCACTTAACTGTGCGCAAAGAAAACAGAGAAGAAAGGAGATGAATGAACGAAGGTAAATAGTAGGGCAGACTAGAAAACTCTTAGACCTGTTAAACTCCGCTTGGGGTGGTCACTACTAGAATAGGCTCTGTCATAATTAGTAATCTATTTCACTAACTACTGAGGATTAGTCCATTACAATTGAGCAGAGGGGTTCAGATTACAATAATAGTAAGACTTTATTTGAATAGAATGAGTTCTGGTGTGAATTCACACTGAACTTCGAAATATTCCATCATACAGGTAAAAAATACCAGAAAATTTGGTACAGCCATGAGGAAATTTGGTAGACAAAGAGTTAAAAGATGAACTTGCAACGTAGTCCAATTCGGTATCTGATGCTTTGCGAGTTCGAACTGGGTCATAACGCCGTAGAAGCAGCGAAAAACATTTTATTTGTCTGAATTTTTGAGACGAGGCTTGTTAATTTGTATCATTTAAATTTTTCGGACTGTTGTCCTCATATTTATTGTTATATACACAACGTTTCGGTCGATGTTTCCTCCGGTCTCCTCCAGGTGTTTCTGGTCGAACTCCGGGAACCTTCTCGTTGAATTCGGTAGCCTTCATGTCGTAATCGGGAATCTCCACGAAAACTTCGAACCGAACCCTTTATTTAATCCATTTGGGGTAGACTGATCTCATTCTGCGTGAGTTTAATATAGTTCTAAGTGACAATCATCTGGAGATTGCAGGTTCAATCCTGACTGCTGACGAAAATAACATAGAATACTTAACATAGCTTAACACTTGTACCCGGTCATGGTAACCTCTGAGATTGTTTGCTGTTTCAGTCCGAGGCTTTCAGTTGCCAGTGACTGCCACAAGGAGGCGCCATAAGAGTCAGTGATAGAGATATTGTGTACTTGCTGGTGATGACTGACACACTCTGCTTCAGTTTTTGACCAGTGAGGCAGGGTTATCCGGGTGACGTTTGTCGAGAGAGTGACAGTTAGCAACAGATAGCACGTCTAACTTATCTGTAAGGCTATCGCGTTAGAAGCATCATATCACTTGGGGGCAACTACACAAAACCCAACAAAGAATTTATATAGCAAATAAGTACCAGTTCAAGTTCACTTTCACACACGAAAAACTGTTTGAGAACGTGCTGTAGAGTTTACATTCAGATGAAGCACAAAGGTGAGCGGTGCGCGGGAGAGCAAAGATGAGTGATACACGGAAGAGCAAAGATGAGTGATACATCTAGATGAGTAAAGTCTTGATATTGAACTGTGCTGAGGACAAACAATAACTAATTGTTTGCTTTGTTTTGTTTTACGGCATATCAACTTCAGTGGGTCATTTAATGCCGACAAAGTTTTGAAATAAATTCATTCTTAATGGATAATCAATTTTATTTATAAACTAACTTTTTTCTATTCAACCCATAGATGGGACCCTAAGAGTTACTACCACTCCGGGTCAGAGTGGACCAGGGAGCAATGGTGATGAAGGGGTGCTCCAGATTCCCCAAACCTCCAAAACTGGAACCTCACTATCAGATAGAGTTTAACGTCATTCCCAGGACATGTAGACCCGCAACCACCGCCTTCTAGCACCCATATGATAAAAAGGGTTGGGGCTTGCCATAAGGGCAATATAGCTGGGGCGATCATATAGGTGTTAAGTCTTGACATGACCTGCCAATTCTGAGGAGGCTTCAACCAATAATGAGGCGAAATATCAATTGAATATAGTCGTCTGTGTTGTTATATCAACATTTCCTCTACTCTCAACCACACACACACACACACACACACACACATACACACACACACACACATATATATATATATATATATAAGTAAAGTCGTCGGGGTGGCCTAAAGTCGGTATCAGCCAATAAGCGAGGTAGTCTATCCCCTTTTCACTAGCGCTAGACCAAGGAGATTGTTTTTGCGTCTGAGATGGAGCGCCACACCTACCACCAGTAAAGTAAGGAGCTGATGGTATGTGTGACGCTCCACCTCAGACGCAAAAACAATCTCCTTGGTCTAGCGCTAGTGAAAAGGGGATAGGCCCCTCACTGTCTGGCTGATACCAACTTTATATATATATATTTATATATATATATATATATATATATATATATATACAGGGTGTCCCAGAAGTCGCGCACCATATAAATTTGTTTTTTTTTTTGTTGCTTTTCAGATTTTATTGGATATGGGGAGGAATTAACAATACAAGAAAGAGTTAAATTGCTTTTTATATTTGGAAGAGATGGGGCTACATACCGCTCTGTAGCTGTAGAATTCAACCGCACTCATCCCGAGCGGAGAAAAAACCATTGAACCATACCACTGTCTGCCGTTTGATAAAACGTTTCCAAGAAACTGGTTCAGATGCTGACGCGCGAGAGATGTGGTCGACGAAAGAGTGCAACTGCATTGAGAGAAACATCAACTATGGTTTTGCGCGAATGTTGCTAGAAGCCCGTGAAGATCAGTTAAGGAAAATAAGCCAGGAGCCTTACGATTAACTAAATCATACAG
>CM042170.1:74433554-74443318 GCA_023376005.1 Doryteuthis pealeii | reverse complement strand
TGCATTCTCTTTAAATAGCCTAAATACACATTTCTAAATAATACTTGCGGTTTTTATAGCTAAACCTAATAATTTCCAATGCATTTTTTATAGTAGAAATCATTGCCCAATGCATATTTATTGTCACCCCCAGACATCATTTTTCCACACAATCTGCATTGTTTTTATGAGTGAGAACTAATCATTTATCAGCCACAATTGCTTAGTGTAAGGTTCTTATAGAGCACATCATTTGCCAATGCATTTTTGGAGGTATTGAAAATCATTGTCCAACTGTATTTTTACTCCTAAGTATTAGAGGGGAATCATTTCCAATGCAATTTGTATAGTCAATTTGTATCCATTTCAATGGGTGTTTTCATAGTAATAAATTATTTATCAATGCATTTTTATACGAAAAAATCATTTCAATGCATTTTCATAGTAAAAATCATTGATACCTATTGGGCTACTGTATTTTTAAATAGGTAAAATCCCATTTGCACTCCGAAATTTTGAATGGTAGGTAACTCATTTTTCTTAGATGATCCTTATAAGTAAAAAATCCTTTGACCGAAGCATTCTCTTCAATAGTAAGGAAAGATACAATTAACGAAAAATGCATTTTTTTCATAGTATAAATCATATCCATGCTTTTTGTGGATGGTAGATAAGATTAAATTAATGGTTTCTCAATGCACTTTTTTATTATGTAAATATTATTTCCAAACTGCACTCTTTTATGGTAATGAAATCATTTCTAATATTAAATAGAGTTATTTCACTTAATTATGTTAATTATTATACTAATATTTATTATATAATATATATTATATTTCATTCAATGGATTTATTATTATTATCTATTTATTACCGATACTGCAGAGTCAGGATATACACGATGGACTGCATTAAAAAACATTAAACAAAAACAAAGATTCGTGTTCAGGGCAATCAAAATCTTCATCCCGATGATCCTGCAAGGCACGTGGAATTGTTAGATTAATATAGTACGCTGTGGTGAATCCTTTGTTCTTCAGCACCACATACACACCGGTGTATTATTGCGGTTTTTAACACACGACACACACACAACTTATCACACAGACTGTTATTTACTTTTTTGTCTGCTAAAACTCCGTTCACCACATCACACTACACATATATATATAATAATACTAATTTATATATGCTATCTATATATTGATAGGTTATTGATCCTATCATTCTATAATATATCATATATACATAATATTATATAGTTTTTATATATATCTATTTCAACAGTTATATACGCATATATATACATATATTAGTATACATATATTGGCGCATATATAACTATTCACATACTATTAAATGCATTGATAATATATACTCTATAGTTTTATTTATATGTGTGAGGAGAGATGAGAGTTATGAGAGTAGAGAGAACAGACAACATGACAACACAGACACCTTCAATATAAATAACATTGAATTACCCGATTCTATAGATTTTAAAGGATAGAGAAACCGAAGAGAAAGATGAAATAGATATGTACTACTGAATACACACATGCTCACAGCACTTACACGCACACACACACACAATCACACACACACACACACAAGTATTCACACGACACAGACACGGATTTACATTTATTTCTTTTTTTTTTAACTGATTATATTTAGTTTGTTTTGGTTGGGTGAGGTTGGTTTTGTACCTGTTTGTGTTATATTCTTGGTTCGTGCCCACACATATATTATAGCATGTATAGTATATATTATCATCTACAGTCTATTAATATAATCTTAGACGTAGCACGAGAGAGAGAGAGTGAGAATGCGTAGAGATTGAAATAAGATAAATTACAAAGCCACCAGATATAAATTCAGAGTTGTAAATTCAAAAAAGATTGAGTAAGTATCTTAGTATTATTGTAAAGAGGGTAATGTAATATAATTATACTATCTATTGTATCATATAATATATACTATTATCTATATACCTATATATTATTTCAGGATATATTACTTTCTTATAGATATATCCATATAAAGAGATGAGATGTAGAGAGAGAAGTTACTAGAGAGACAGAGAATGAAAACAATTATCTTGAATATTAATAATACCTATTCCAAACGTGATCTAACGAAGATTAATTCCACGGAAGATATAATCCTTAAAAGTCTCCTATCCAATTATCACAGTGCCGTACGATCCCATAACAACACGTTTCATATCATTATCACCATTAAAAAAAAAAACTAAACAAATACAAAATAAGGCGAAACGGAAAAAAACAAACACACCACAAAAAAACGAAACAAGAAAAAAAAAAAATAAAATGTTTTTTTTTTTTGCCGTAGATCACATGGTATCACACTGACATAAAAGACGGAAAGAAAGATGACCTTTCTTTTCTTGACCTGTCATTACGTTAATAGGGGGAGCATGTTGGGGTCCCCAACCTTTAAGCTGCTTTTATTTACTATAATATATATATATATATATATATTATATTATAGAGAGAGGAGAGAGAGAGAGAGAAATAACAAAGTATGTCAAATTTTATCCCGAACACCCTGTAATATATATTAATATTATATATATTATATATATATATATATATTATATATGTGTGTTGTGTGTGTGTGTGTTGTGTGTTGTTGTGTGTATATATTATTTAATATGGGGGAGAGGGAGAGAGAGAGATGGGGGGGGGCAGGCAGGCAGACAGATCAACAGACAGATAAAGACATAGAAGATACAGAGAAACATTTACCCCCGCCAACCCCGCTAAGAACAGAGAAAACTGTTGTCCAATTCCTTATGAAACACCCCTACCGACAACGAGCGCTTAGCTTAGTTTGACACAAGGCCAGAATTATGGAGCAACCAGTAAGAATTGGAATTACTAACCAATTCTTTTTGGTAGACGTTTTGTTACGTTTGCCAAAAAAGTCCCAAAGTTCCAATGACAAGTCCATGGTAATTTTTTTTTTGGAAAACCATACAACTGCATGCTTTAACACAAAAATATCATAAAATGTGTTCTTAATAACAATTAAGTTCATCTCAGATAATTTTATGCTAGGAATTTAGCCAACTGACTTTCACTTTGAAACAAGCCGGTAGCCATTTTGAATGTGTCCGTGCGAAATATACAAATCTTAGAATCGTTTCGAAAACAATACAACTGCATGCTTTAACACAAAAATATCATAAAATATGTTCTTAATAACAATCAAGTTCATTTCAGATAATGTGCACGCACAATTTTATGCTAGGAATTTTGACAACTAAAGGTGAAAATTACCAAGTCCATTTCTTTAGAGCCATTTTCGCTCGGAAATAGAAAAGCGAATTCTTTCTTCTGCCAAGACTCTTGGAAATGTAGAAGTTTCATGTTATTGCAAAACGCAGTTGCGAATTGTGAAGAAGAAGAAGAAGAAGAAGAAGAAGAGAAGAAGAAGAAGAAGAAGAAGAAGAAGAGAGAGAGAAGAAGAAGAAGAAGAAGAAGAAGAAGAAGAAGAATGAAAGAGAGAAGAAGAAAGAAGAGAAGAAGAAGAAGGAGAAGAAGAAGAATGAGAAGAAGAAGAATGAAAGAGGGAGGAAGAAGAAGAATAGATACACTTGTCTGAGTTTTGTTCCTTTGTCCACATTTCTCCCTAATCTTTAATACATTGTCGGATTTTCCTCCTACTATCCTCATATATATATATATATATATATATATATATAGTATATATATATATGTGTGTGTGTGTGTGTGTGTCCTTTTTAAAGGATTATCTTGTGGTAATGTTTTAAAAACAAATTCTCAGTGGGCGAGATTACAGTAATCTATTTTACCTTAAAGATGCGTTCCCTTAAGTTGTTTTGTAGACGTATCTCATATCAGATTCATAATGTTCGATATAGAAGAAGAAGAAGAAGAAGAAGAAGAAGAAGAAGAAGAAAGGGGGAGAGAAGAAGAAGAAGAAGAAAGGAGAAGAAGAAGAAGAATGGGGAAAGAAGAAGAAGAGGAAGAAGAAGAAGAAGAAGAAAATGGGGAAAGAAGAAGAAGAGGAAGAAGAAGCAGAAGAGAAGAAGAAGAAGAAAGGGTGAGAAGAAGAAGAAAAGAAGAATGGGAAAGAAGAAGAAGAGGAAGAAGAAGCAGAAGAAGAAGAAGAAGAGAAGAAAGGGTGAGAAAGAAGAAGAAGAAAGAAGATGGGGAAAGAAGAAGAAGAAGAAGAATGGGGAAAGAAGAAGAAGAAGAAGAAGAAGAAGAAGAAGAAGAAGAAGAAGAAGAAGAATGGGGAAAGAAGAAGAAGAGGAAGAAGAAGAAGAAGAATGGGGAAAGAAGAAGAAGAAGAAGTAGAGGAAGAAGAAGAAGAAGAAGAAGAAGGGGGGGAGAGAAGAAGAAGAAGAAGAAGAAAAAAGGGTGAAAGAAGAAGAAGAAGAATGGGGAAAGAAGAAGAAGAAGAAGAAGAAGAAGAAAAAAGAAAGGGGGGAGAGAAGAAGAAGAAGAAAGGGGGAGAGAAGAAGAAGGGGGGAAGAGAAGAAGAAGAAGAAAGGGGGGAGAGAAGAAGAAGAAAGGGTGAGAGAAGAAGAAGAAGAAAGGGTGAGAGAAGAAGAAGAAGAAGAAGAAGAAGAAGAAGAAGAAGTTATATGAATTCAAATCCTGGACGAGGCTGGTTGTCTTTCACGTAGCTTAATCCCCTCTGGAAATGTATGAATTGAACTATCCTTCCTCCAGTTATGGGTAAAAGTTGGCTCTAGTATAGGTGAAGGAAAACCCTGAATTCAAACTTGTTTAACCCGGCTTAGAAAATGATCTTGTGTCACATCCTATTCGTTGCAGAGAGGTTGGTAAATATATACAACAGCCGTTGTTATCATATAGTCTCCAATCAATCAATCAATCAATCAATCTATATATATATATATATATATATATATATATATATATATATTTGGAGGATATATGCTTAATTGAAGTCATACCTAATTTTTGAAAAGGTTATAGACATAATGATGAGACCTAATAGGTAAAAAATGTACATTCAGGGATTGACATTTTCTCGATTTGTTTAGCCTTACATTTGAACATATATGCCCGCCTAAATTCATTAATTATTAACTAATTGATTTTCAAAAATTAGGTATGACTTCAATTAAGCACATATTCTCCAAAAATTGTCGGCTAAAAGCCATATCAAATAAACACATTGTTTATTCACGTACTCTCATATATATATAATATATATATATATATATATATATATATATATATATATATATACATATACATATATATATATATATTACATATATATATATATATATATATATATAATATGTAAACAACTTTTAGCTATTTTCAGCCGACAGTATATTTGGGAGGATATGTGCTTTTTAATTTTAGTCAGACCTAATTTTTTTGAAAGTTAATTCATTTATGTTTAATTAGGCGGGATTTAAACTACTTTGATTTTTCTCGATTTGTTTAGCCTCACATTTAAGTAGTTTAAATCCCGCCTAATTAAACATAAATGAATTAACTTTCAAAAAAATTAGGTCTGACTAAAATTAAAAAGCACATATCCTCCCAAATATATATATATATATATATATATATATATATATATATATATATCCGTATATTGGCGGGACATATATATATATATATATATATATATATATATATATATATATATATATATATATATCTTCCGCCAATGAAGAGGGTAGTGAAGGCAGCTAAACATCTAAAGCAGGTCGGCAAAAAGCACCCCTGACTCTAGCCAACTCCAATCCGACCAATGACGAGGTCATCTGAAGCTCAAAGCAGGCCAAGAATTCGACACTCGTGCCCCATAAAAACGCCAGTGACCACAGTAGTCAACCAGTCTAAAAAAAAAAATCCTTGTAAAAAAGTGGTCATTCTCTCGAAATATTTATAACATCCAACACAGTTTTTCATTTATTTGACACTTTACCCATGTTTGACACTAAAATCAATATATATATATATATATATATATATATATATATATATATATGGTGATTGCCGCTTCTTCACAGAATAAGGCCATTTCTACAAGTATTTCAGTTGTGAGTAGTTTTGAGTAGTTGTGAGCACGCAGATGGCCCACGGTTCCAGCTTGTTTTTATGTACCCTGTCACACATATGAAACCCTCGGCATACAGGCCCTGCCATACAGTGTGTCATGTGTTTCTTCAGGGTGGAGGGCTCGAGTCACCTTACCTCAAACTTCTTACAGCTACCATCGGCCAGTCTTTCCATGATGATGTGTATCCAGCCCACTCTCTTTTATCAATTGGTCCTTATCGCTGAACGGACTTCTGCAAGGCATCGATGTCGGCCCCATATAGAGATGCTCCCCTATCATGATACCAGTACGTAGTTAGGTGTTTCCCTATCTCTCAAGATTGGGAAGTGTCCAGACCTTCCAGATGGCCATTCTTTGTCTTGTATTGTGTCGTAGTATTTTCTTGTTTTCAGCCCAGCTTGTTTTCAGTCCAGCTAATGTGGACATCCGTCGAAATGCTGGTTTCTGGCCAGCTTGATAGGTGAACCGGCATTTGTTTAGGTCACCTTTTCTGTACACTTTCCAAATGGCTGGGTGAACAAGCAACAAAGAAGCATACTTGGACTCCACAACACACACACACACACACACACACACACACATATATATATATATATATATATTTATATACTCGAAGTGGTTACCCGGCGTCGCCTGGGTAGAGGGGCGATTTTTAAAAAGTTAGTCTCGCAGATCCATTATTACTTATTGAGAGTGAGTTCCTTGCTGGTTGCCCTATAAGAATCCCTACGGAAATATATAACAATATAGTAAGAAATTTCCATTCAATGATTTACAATTAATATATATATATATATACCAGCGCTTCGACGGATGTCCATATTAGCTGGGCGAAAACACTACAACACAAAACAAGGCTAAGAATAGCCACCTGGAATGTCTCGACACTTCTTGAGAGATTGGGAAAACCCTAAACTACGTACTGGTATTGCGATAGGGGAGCATCTCTATATGAGGCCGACATGAATGCCCTTGCGGAAGTCAGTTTCAGCTATAAGAACCAATTGACAGAAGGGGGTGGGCTTGATACACATCCTCGTGGAAGGACAGGCCGATGGTAGCTGTAAGAAGTTTGGGGTAAGGTAAGCCCTCCACCCTGAAGCGACACATGACGGACGCCATGGAGGCATTTCCTACATTGAAGTCTGACCTGTGTGGCAGGGCTGTATGCCGAGGGTTTCATATGTGTGACAGGGTACATAAGGCAGTCTGGATCCGTGGGCCATCTGCGTGCTCACAACTGCTCACAACTGAACTACTTGTAGAAATGGCCTTATTCTGTCAAGAAGCGGCAATCACCATATATATATATATACATTGGGTTAGTTTCCATATTTGGTTGGTATAAGTATTACTCAGATAAGTCAGCGTTATAACAAATATAAAGAGCTCAATACGTTAGTAGAGCGGATTTAGTATTATAATTTTTCAGAAATAACCTACTCGAGTTTCACCATAAGGATCTTCATGGTTAAATCCACTGAATTGGACTATATTTTCGACTCCCGCAATTAACTGTTCCTAATCAATATCTTGATTAATTCAGTGGATTTAACCCGGAAAATCCTTATGGTGAAACTCGAGTAGATTATTTCTGTACACGTTATAATACTATGGTGGATTGCTCATGTCAGAAGTCACCATGAAGCTAGGAGGTCCAGAAGAAAGCAGCGGCAACAAAGCACGGGCACATCAACATCTTCAGGGACAGCCTTCAAATGCAAAATCTGTGGTTGAGAATGTTTTTCAAACATCGGACTTCACAGTCACAGGAGGCGCTGTAACTTCAGGGGCACAACAATTTTATTATAGTCTTCCGAGACTGAATTGCCAATAAAGCCATATAAAAAATAAACATTTGTTTGTTTACTTAACCTCATACTGTCGTGTAGCAAGTCAATAAAAAGTGGAATATAAATAAGTTTCAAAACGAACGAAGAATGTGGGATTGGCAAACTAGTGTAACGGTTAGAGACTTCGCCTGTCAGCTTGACAGTCGAGGTTTCGAGTCACACACGGAGCAGTCTCCCATGTCTATAACCTTGCTGATGAGACCTAATAGGTCGAAATGTACATTCAGGGATTGACATTTTCTCGATTCGTTTAACCTTACATTTGAACATATATGCCCGCCTAAATTCATTAATTATTAACTAATTAATTTTCAAAATTAGGTATGACTTCATATATATATATAGCACACCATTCAACTAGCCAAACTAACCCCAATAACGAACACGACATCGAACACCTCACAAAAGCCCTAAATATCACCCCCCCAGGAAGACCCATAATAGCAGCTAACTGGACCCTAACTGAATCCTTATCAGGATACATAGACAACATCCTCAATCCCCTACGACACACAATCCCCACACACATCAAAGACACCACGCACTGCCTAAATGAAATAAAAAAAATTGGTACACTCCCTGAGGGAACCATCCTGGCAACAATGGATGTTGTATCCCTATATACCAACATACCACATAAAGAAGGGATTCAGGCATGCAGGGAATTCCTCACACAAAACAAATTCCCCACAGACAAAATCAACGACATATGCCACATTATCAGCTTCATTCTTACACACAATAATTTCCAATTCAACAAAAAAAAAACTATATACAAATCAGTGGTACGGCGATGGGTACGAATATGGCACCTCGCTATGCAGATATTACTCAAAAACTACCCTCTAACCCCAACCTACTACTATAGATATTTAGACGATATATTTCTTATATGGACACATAGCCTCAACAGCCTCCTAGATTTCCACACACACTTTAACAGCTACCACCAATCTATCAAATTCTCGATAGAATACTCCACCAGCTCGATCCCTTTCCTAGACATTACCACAAAATTAAGAAATAATACCATAAAACACACTCTTTACACCAAACCCACTGATAACCACACATTTCTAAACTATAACAGCAACCACCCCCATAAACTAAAAAAATCGATAATATATAGTGCATGCATAAGACTAAGACGCATATGTGAAGACCAACAAGAATATATACAACACACAGCCAACCTAGCAAGAAAATTCCTAAATAGTGACTACCCCATAAAATTAATAAAAAAAGCATTCGACAAAGCATCATCTCTTAATAGACAGAACTACTCGTATACAAACCACACCAAACTAATGACCGAATCCCTATGGTATTTCACCACGGTCGACACATGCACAAACTGACTAAGCTACTCACTGAACAATATAAAACCCTACAAACCGACCCCACAACAAAGTCCATCTTCAAAACCCCGCCCATCAACGCAAAAAAAACAACCACCCAACCTACGTAACATCCTCACTGCATCCAGGAAAAATTTACATAACACCGTATGGAAAGGTAATAAAAGATGCAACAAGCCTAGATGCCAAATTTGCAACCACATACATACGGAAACCGAAATAAAATACCCTACACAAACATAACAATCCATCCGTCACACCTAACATGCGATAGCGCTAACATTATATACTATATATACTGCACACAATGCAGAAATAGCGGATATGTGGGAGAAACATCAACACCCTTTAGACTAAGACTAAATAACCACAAATCCACTATAAATCTCAAATCCCCGCATAGTACAATAGCACTTCATTTTAACACCTTATCACACAACCTTACACAGCTCAAATGCATCTTATTAGA
>CM042170.1:74416054-74428554 GCA_023376005.1 Doryteuthis pealeii | reverse complement strand
TGTCCTTATGACAAACCCCCAACCCTTTTTATCATATATGCGCTATGGAGGCGCGTGGTTTAATGGTTAGAGTCATTGGAAATGGACTCGTCGACTCGAGTTCAATTCCTTGACGAAGCTGTTTGAACTTCACATAGCGCTAATACCCTTGGGAAAGGTATGAATCCAATTCTCCCTCCAGCTATGGGTAAATTGCAGGGCAAGCTGGGATCTTTAACCATGGCTAGGTAACCAGTCTAGGAGAAGGAAAACTCTGAATTCAAACCTGTTGAACTCCGCTTAATAAATTGACCTTGTGTCGCATCCTGCTCGTGCGGAGGGGTTGGTATATATATATATGCGCTAGAAGGCGGTGGCTCTTAGTGTCCTAGGTATCATGTTAAACTGCATCTAGGAGTGTGGAGTACCCCTTCACCACCATTACTAATACTAATCAAATTAGTATTATTTGTAATATTCGGACTATTGTCCTCATCTTCATTGTTATTTGTACAACGTTTCGGCCCATGTGCCCTCCGGCCTTCTTCGGGTATCTCGTGTCGGACTCGGGAACCTTCCCAGGTCCACAATGACATGGAGTGGTAGCGCCTGTTAGGGTCCCATCTATGGGTTGAATAGAAAAAATTTTTTAGTTCAGTATATTTTTATATTTTATATTCCAACCGTTGATATTTAGTAAGGAAGTATACTATGGTAAGTAAGTCGGGGTGGCCTAAAGTCGGTATCAGCCAGACAGCGAGGGAGTCTATCCCCTTTTCACTAGCGCTAGATCAAGGAGATTATTTTTTGCGTCTGAGGTGGAGCGCCACACCTAACATCAGCTCCTTACTTTACCGCACGCTGAGTTGGCGAGGGCCGATATCGAACTAGGAACCTTGTGGTTTCTAGCCGAACGAAGGTCACAAATTTAGAGCACCCGGTGAGGATCGAATTCAGTACAGTTATTTTATTCTACAAAGTAAATCTGTTAGTCTTTGCTCAATGGTGTTGCTACTGTTGATATCTATCAAGGAAGTATAGTCTGGTAGAATATCACGAATGAATAAAACAAAACGTCTTCGGCATAAAATTACCCAACAAGGATTGACGTGCCGTAAAATCAACCAACCAACCAACCAACCAACCAATCTAACATCAATTGAAGTCAGTCAGTCAGCCTATTGTTGTTTTGGACAACAGCAACTGGCTAAGCACCACAAAACTAGGCCCAAGACAACTGGTACTTATGGAACTCAAGAATAGTACATTCATGAATATCCTGGCATTCTGCAGTAGGATTGCAACAAGATCAGATCCGTATTTAGTTACTGCTACTTGTTGCCTTGTCTTATCAATTCGACGGTAATTGGAACTTAGTATGATTATTCTATATCTCCCCTTCCTCCCCATCCCCATTGCGCGGACGTAGTGGCCTTTGAGGGGAAATTAGTTCCTTTCGACTTGGTCGATTACAGGGGCGAAACCTGGACAATGCACGGGGTATTTTCATTAGCATTGGCTTAGGGGGTGGAGTGACATTGAGGGGGGGAAGGGGAGATGTAGAATAATCATACTAAGTTTCAATTACCATCGAATTGGTAAGACAAGGTAACAAGATTAGATCCGTATTCAGTTACGGCTACTTGTTTCCTTGTCTTACCAATTCGACGGTAATTGGAACTTAGTATGACTATGCTACATTCCACCCCCATTGCGCGGACGTAGTGGCCTTTGAGGGGAAATTAGTTCCTTTCGACCTGGGGAGCAACCTGGAAATTGCATGGAGTATTTTCGTCCGTATAGGCTAAGGGTTAGGAGTGACATTGGGAGGGGAGGAAGGGGAGATGTAGAATAATCATACTAAGTTTCAATTACCATCGAATTGGTAAGACAAGGTAACAAGATTAGACCCTAATTCAGTTACGGCATCTTGTTGCCTTGTCTTACCAATTCGACGGTAATTGGAACTTAGTAAAATTATGCTACATCCCACCCCCATTGCGCGGACGTAGTGGCCTTTGAGGGGAAATTAATTCCGTTCGACCTGGGGAGCAACCTGGACAATGCACGGGGTATTTTCGTCAGCATTGGCTAAGGGGTGAAGTGACATTGGGGGGGGGGGAGGAAGGGAAGATGTAGAATAATCATAGTAAATTTCAATTACCGTCGAATTCGTAAGGCAAGGTAACAAGATTAGATCCGTATTCAATTACGGCTACTTGTTGCCTTGTCTTACCAATTCGACGGTAATTGGAACTTAGTACGATTATTCAACAACATCGTGTGCACTTTTGCATATCTCGTGCGGGTGAATATAGTTTTATATAAACAAATTCCTACGCAGAGCTAAAATCGCTGACCTCCGGTGGCATGTACAATTCTTGGCCGTCTTTCCCGCCCTTTTAAGCATTTCCGGTGAGGAAAAGAAAATGTCGGAAATTCCCGCTTGAAAAAAAAATGGCTACTTCTCTTAACCGCACGTCTAAGAACTTTACTGATTTTGTTATGTTCGCAATTTTTTTTATTTTTTTTCCTTAGATCAGTCTGGCACAAGGACACTAATGCAGAGTACTCGGTCCGGATCGACTTCAATACAATAGTAGTATTACCGGTTTAACTCAGTCGGTAGAGCGCCCGATTAGGAAGCACAAGGTTCCGGGTTCGATACCGGCCCTCGTCAACTCAGCGTATGAGCAGCACAGGGATCTGTGCGGTAAAGTGAGAAGCTGGTGGACGGTGTGGCGCTGCACCTCAGACGCCAAAAACAATCTCCTTGGTCTAGCGCTTGTGAAAATGGGATAGACTCCCTCGCTGTCTGGCTGATACCGACTTTAGGCCACCCCAACGACTTACTTTATTTTACAAAATTTAGCTCATAGTCTTTTTCTACGCGGTGTTACAACCGTTGACTTTTACTAAGGAAGTGTAGTCTGGTACAAGGTCACAAATTTAGAGCACACGGTGCGGATCGATTTCAATACAGTTAGAGTATTTTACAAAGTAAAGCTGTTAGTCTTTTCTGTATGGTGTTGCAACCGTTGATAATTCTTAAGGAAGTATAGTCTGGCACAAGGTCATAAATTTAGTGCACCCGGTGCGGATCGAATTCAATATAGTCGTAGTGTTTAGCGAAAGAAAACTGTTCCATGGTGATGAAAGCATTGACATTTACTAAGGTTGGCAAAGTCTGGCTGAAGGTAACAAATTCAAAGCACCCGGTGCGGATCGAATTCACTACAATAGTTATGTTCTGCGTAGAAAAGGTGTTAGTCTTTGCTCCATGGGGATGCAGCCTTTGATATTTATCAGGGACATATAGTCTGGTACAAGGTCATAAATTCGGAGCTCCAGCTGTTTTAGAAGAACAGTAGTAATAGCGTGACTGGAGTTCGAACTCGCTTATTACGATGTTGCCAGCCCGCACATTAACCACTACCCCACGGAGATTCCCCATTGCACACACATGTAAATATTTGAAGAAAAAATGAAAGTGAATCCGACAGTTTGTAATATTGTAAAAAATTGTAAAAAAACACAAGTTTCATAAATGAATAATGTTTATTACGCCTACGATGCAGTGTTTCGGTCTGTTTAGATAGACCTTCATCAGGGCTTTGATTGGTTAAAGGAAAAAATAAATTATTACTGAAAACAAAAAGTCTGCGAGCCTCTGTTTTTGGTGTGTTGGGCTTCTTCTTGTTGATCTTTAAATGTGAGGAATAAAAAATCTATTTTAAAATTGTTGACTAACATCAGCGTCTTAAATTTAAACCACGTGACAGGGTCCCCATTTATGCTAAGTGTCACACACACACACACACACACACACACACACACATATTTTACTTTTTGTTTTCAGTAATAATTTATTTTTTCCTTAAACCAACGAAAACCCTGATGAAGGTCTATCTAAACAGACCGAAACATTGCAGCGTAGGCGTCATAAACATTATTCGTTTATGAAACTTGTTTTTTTTTTTCCAATTTTCATAATATTACACATGTAAATATATATTAGAACATTAGTTTAACTATTTAACCCTATATGGGTAGAAACAAACACGGGATGTTATGATGGGTGGAAATTTATAGTCGATGCTCGAACATTTCGGTTTACAATGGAAACCTTCTTCAGGACTGTGAAATTATTTAAGAAGAAACAAGGATTTATGTGGATAAAAGAGGATGGATGTTTTGTATGTGTTGAATTTGGAAAATGTGTTGAAAAAGGGTTCGTTACCGTTCGTTGATTGACGTTTATAGTTGAATGTTGATCATGTGATTGCTGCAGGCGAAAGCGAAAAGACTGAAAGTGAATGTAATTGCGAGACTGGGGTTAAATCTCACTTACTACGATGTACCAGTCCTGCATGTTAGCCACTTGCCCTCATGGAACTAGAAGAATTGGGGAGGTAAAAATCAAGACATTGGCCTTGTGTCACATCCTGCCCGCGGTGGAGGGGTTGGGTAAATACCACTAAAATGAGGACATTGAAAAGTGGGGGATTTTTGCAAAGGATCACAACCGACAGAAGACATCCCTCCCTCCATTGGGGGAATGGATTATGGTTTAACAATTTTTTTTATCAACTCAAAAGAATTGCATTTCACATCTTCCTGATCTGAGATTTGTCTCAGTAATAAAGTGAGTGGCGTTTTTTATTTGACCATGTGTCTGACTTTTTCTTTGTTTTTTTTGGTTTTTTTTACATCAGTAATGAAATAAAAGTTACTATAAGTCAAGGAGGGATTTTCTTTTTAATATCTGGATGGATATAATAATAATAATAAAAAAAATAATTAAAAAAATAAAAATATGCACACAATGAACTGGGTCATAAAATTTACATAAATACGTTTAAGTCTAGAAGTGGAAAGGTTTGTGTGTGTGTGTGTGTGTGTGTGTGTGTGTGTGTGTGTGTAATACCCCCGCCCCTCCCCAAAAAAACAACAACATTTTCTCTGAATTTTTGAGATGCTTGAAAATTAGTATTATTTGGATTATTCAGACTATTGTACACATCTTTATTGTTATCTGTACAATGTTTCGGGCGTTGTCCCTGCCGGCCTTCTTCAGGTATTTCTTGTATTTAATAATGGCTGGATGTCTTGGTACTTTTGACTTACAAGTGTCCCTTAATGCAGATACATCTGATGCTATTAAAAAATGTTAGTCTGTTTTTATTTTGGAAACAGAATATTTTAGAAACGTAGTACCATTAACCTTTTATCCGGTTCGTGTCGACTAAAATAAGAATTCATATGGTGGTAAAGTGAGGAGCTGATGATAGGTGTGGTACTCCACCTTGTTGGATTTTTGGATATAAGGCATAAGGTAAATGGTTACTTCTACTTATAGACTCGCCTATAAACACGTGACCTGAGAAGGATTCTTATTGTCCAATCACTGGCACTGCTGCTACTGCTTCTGCTGTATCAATAGAGGCAATATTCTGAGCTTATTTCATTGATACTTGGATTATCTTGGACGACGGACTTACAAAGAATACCCTAACACCGGATTCTTATTGGCTTGCTTACTTACTTATTACATCTGGAACTAAGGATGCCGACCAGATACTTAACACACCTTAGACGCAAAAAACCCAAATCTCCTTGGTCTCGTGCTTGTGAAAAGAGAATAGACTCCCTCGGTGTTCAGCTGATACCAACGATAGGCCACAGTGCTGACTTTACTATTTAGATGCGCATTAACTCTTGCCTACTTTAAGCTGCTCACAGTGGCTCTCTCACCTTTGTGATCTACTGATTGTTAGTTCAAAGTGTTTATTCTCGGATGTTTGTATTCCAAAATATTCCCCAGACTTCCAGAACTGGAACTTCGCCATCAGATAGAGGTTAACATCATACCCAGGACATGAAGACCATAAGCCACCACTTTCTAGCACCCATATGATAAAAAGGTTTGGGGCTTGCCATAAAGGCAATATGGCTGGGACAATCATATAGATGCTAGGACTTGACATAATTGATCGAAGGGGACCTCTTCGACCTAAGTGAAGTGTTGCATGTCATGGAGAGTTCATCCACCAGGATTCCGTCCCTAGTCATCACGAGTCGCCACCCACGGCAAACTGGCAGCCCCGATGGGGGAATATATGCTTGTAATGTTATGTATCTATTTCTCTCTCTCTCTCTCTCTCTCTCTCTATTATATATATATATATATATATATATATATATATATATATACATATATTGTGAGATTGAAAAAAGAGAAAGGAATAGGCAGATAGATAACATTACAATATAATATATATATATATATATATATATATATATATATATATATATATGTGTGTGTGTGTGTGTGTGTGTGTGTGTGTGTTGAATTAAACAAAAGACACATCTGTTTAACAATTTTATTTGTGATTTTTTCAAGTTTTTGACCAATTTTTTTAATATTTGGGTGGAATTCGTGGATTAGTCCACCAAAGTTCATGTCCCAAACACTTTCGGCACTTCGAAGTGCCATCATCAGGGGTGATGTGTTCCAGTTTTTCAAATTATATTAATGGATGTGGAGGCTGGAAGGAGAAGAATTGACGGGAAAGGTGCTATAGGCATTTTAAAATGTGTGTACTGCATTGAAAATTAATCTTATTTAAGGATGGTTTGTATTGTTTTATGTTTAGAGCTTCTAGTATTTGGAGTTTTTGTTTATTTTTTTCTTTGTGCAGAATGTCTGTATTTTCCATTAGAATATTTCGGTAATTAGAGTGGGGTCATGAATGTAATTTTAGGTGTTGTGAAATAGAGTGTTAAATGGAGAGTTCGACGATGTGACAATGTCGTTGAGGTAAAACTGATGTAGGTATTTTCTTTTTCTTTTTCTGGGAGACAGCAATCTTCTAAGGGACATTTAAATCTGTATACTACATTGGTCTCATTAAGCCGAATTGTCTTGGGAGAGGAATTGTTGCGGACAATGAGGTTAGTGGTTTTGGATTTTGTGTAATAAATAATCAATTTTACCTAATTACCAGGCGTGGTTGCAGTAACATTATTCCGAATTATTTTTTTTAGTGCTATTTCATCAAGTTTGTAATTCCTGTGCATCTGGTTGCGATAGTATATATATATATATATATATATATATATATATATATATATATATATACTGGAAATGTTTATTTTATCAGTTTAACATTTTTATTTACCATTACTTACTTAATTCTTCTTTCTATCTCGCTATTCGTACATATTTTTATCAGTCATTTCTTTTCTTGTCTTTTTTTTTTGTCGTTGACTACTCTGTGTCTGCTTCCTGTGGTTATCTCCCATGGTTACGACTCCTCCGCACAGACGTCTGACTTCTGACACTAGTAACCAACCGTCTCGCGTCCCCTTGTTGACCCTGTTCAAATTATCCTTTCTGGACCGAGTGGAGAACAAACCAAAATATCATACCCCAAATGTTAAAATATATAGAGACTATTCGTAATAGAGAATTTACATTTCTATTTATATCTCTCTAGTTGCCATTGATAATGCTAAACGATGCCATTTGTAAAAACGAACACAGTATGTGAGGGTTTGGGTTAGGGTTAGGGTTAGGGTTAGGGTGTTTGGGTTAGGCTACTTCGGAAGTTTCCACAATCTAATGCATGGCTTCTGAGTATCCATTTGCAGTGAATTTTTTTTGTAGTAAAAATCATTTCCAATGCATTTTATAGTAAAATCATTTCCAATGCATTTTTATAGTAAAAATCATTTCAATGCATTTTCATAGTAAAAATCATTTCCAATGCATTTTTTAATAGTAAAAAATCATTTCCAATGCATTCCATAGTAAAAATCATTTCAATGCATTTTTTATAGTAAAAATCATTGTCCAATGCATTTTTATAGTAAAATCATTTCCAATGCATTTTTATAGTAAAAAATCATTTCCATGCATTTTATAGTAAAAATCATTTCCAATGCATTTTTTTAGTAAAAATCATTGCCAATGCATTTCCATAGTAAAAATAATTTCCAATGCATTTTTATAGTAAAAATCATTTCCAATGCATTTCCATAGTAAAAATCATTTCCAATGCATTTTCATGTCCCAAAATTTTCATGGTAAAAATCATTTTCAGTGCATTTTATAGTAAAATTCATATCCATAGAAAGAAAAAGGCTGAGATAAAGAAGTAGAACGGAAGAAAAGAAAGAAAAAGAAAAGTAGAAAGAAAGAAAGTAAGAATGAATGAAAGAAATAAAAAAAATGTAGAAATAAATAAATAAAAGGAACGAAGAAAAAAATAGAAAGAAAGAAAGAAAGAAAGAAGGAAGGAAAAAGTGGAAAGAAAAAGCTGAGATAAACAGGTAGAACGGAAGAAAAAGAATAAAGTAGAAAGAAAGAAAGACAGAAGAAAGAAAGATGAAAAAGAAAGAATGAAAAGAAAGGAAATAAAAAGAAAGAAAGGGGAAAAAAAGGAAAGGTAGAAAGAAAGTAAAAGAACAAACAGAAGAAAGAAAGAAAAAATCGAAAGAAAAATAGAAAGAAGGAAAGAAAAAACAGAAGAAACAAAAAATGAAAACAAAAAAACTAAAAATAGAAACAAAAAATAGAAAAAAGAAAAATCAGAAAAGAAAGAAAAAAGAAGAAAGAAAGGAAGAAAGAAAAAGAAAGGTCGAAAGAAAGAAAGAAATACTGAAGAAATAACAAAAAAAGAAGAAAATAGAAAGAAAAAAGAAAAGAAAGAAAATAGAAAGAAGGAAAGAAAAAATGTAACAGAAGAAAGAAAAAAGAAGAAAAAAATAGAAAGAAAAATAGAAAAGAAAATCAAGAAAGAAAAAGAAAGAAAGAAGAAAGATAAAAAAGGAAAGGTAGAAAGAAGAAAGAAAGAAAGAAAGAAAAGGAGAAAAAATCAGAAGAAAGAAAGAAAAAAATAGTAAAAAGGAAAAAGAAAAATAGAAAGAAAGAAAAAGGAAAGGTAGAAAGAAAGAAAGATATACTGAAGAAATAAACAAAACAAAAAAAAAGAAGAAAAATAGAAATAAAAAGAAAGAAAGAAAATAGAAAGAAGGAAAGAAAAACAGAAGAAAGAAAAGTAGAAAGAAAAAGACAAAAATAGAAAGTAAAAATAGAAAAAGAAAAATTAGAAAAAGAAAGAATGAAAGAAAGGTAGAAAGAAAGAAAAAATACTGAAGAAATAAACAAACAAAAAAAAATAAGAAGAAAAATAGATAGAAACAGAAAGAAAAGAAAGAAATATAGAAAGAATGAAAAAGGAAGGTAGAAAGAAAGAAAGAAATACTGAAGAAATAAACAAAAAAAGAAGAAAAATAGAAAGAAAAGAAAAAAAGAAAGAAATATAGAAAGAAAGAAAAAGGAAAGGTAGAAGAAAGAAAGAAATACTGAAGAATAAACAAAAAAAAGAAGAAAATAGAAGAAAAGAAAGAAAAGAAAGAAATATAGAAAGAAATAAAAAAGGAAAGGTAGAAAGAAAGAAAGAAATACTGAAGAAATAAACAAAAAAAAGAAGAAAATTAGAAGAAAGAAGAAAGAAAAGAAATATAGAAAGAATGAAAAAGGAAAGTTAGAAACAAAGAAAGAAATACTGAAGAAGTAAACAAAAAAAAAAGAAGAAAAATAGAAAGAAAAAGAAAGAAAAGAAAGAAAAATAAAAGAATGAAAAAGGAAAGTTAGAAAGAAAGAAAGAAATACTGAAGAATAAACAAAAAAAAAAGAAGAAAATTAGAAAGAAAAAGAAAGAAAAGAAAGAAAAATAGAAAGAATGAAAAAGGAAAGTTAGAAACAAAGAAAGAAATACTGAAGAAGTAAACAAAAAAAAAGAAGAAAAAGAAAAAGAAAGAAAGAAGAAAAATAGAAAGAATGAAAAAGGAAAGTTAGAAAGAAAGAAAGAAATACTGAAGAAATAACAAAAAAAAAAAAAAGAAGAAAATAAGAAAGAAAAAAAGAAGAAAAGAAAGAAAAATAGAAGAATGAAAAGGAAAGTTAGAAACAAAGAAAGAAATACTGAAGAAGTAAACAAAAAAAAAAGAAGAAAAATAGAAAGAAAAAGAAAGAAAAGAAAGAAAAATAGAAAGAATGAAAAAGGAAAGTTAGAAAAAGAAGAAAATCTGAAGAAATAAACAAAAAAAGAAGAAAATTAGAAAGAAAAGAAAGAAAAGAAAGAAAAATAGAAAGAATGAAAAGGAAAGTTAGAAGAAGAAATACTGAAGAAGTAAACAAAAAAAAAGAAGAAAATAGAAGAAAAGAAAGAAAAGAAAGAAAAATAGAAAGAATGAAAAGGAAAGTTAGAAAGAAAGAAAAATACTGAAGAAATAAACAAAAAAAAGAAGAAAATTAGAAAGAAAAAGAAAGAAAAGAAGAAAAATAGAAAGAAATGAAAAAGGAAAGTTAGAAAGAAGAAAGAAATACTGAAGAAAATAAACAAAAAAAAAAAGAAGAAAATTAGAAAGAAAAAGAAAGAAAAGAAGAAAATAGAAAGAATGAAAAAGGAAAGTTAGAAAGAAAAAAAGAAATACTGAAGAAATAAACAAAAAAAAAGAAGAAAAATTAGAACGAAAAGAAAGAAAAGAAAGAATATAGAAAGAATGAAAAAGGAAGTTAGAAAGAAAGAAGAAATACTGAAGAAATAAACAAAAAAAAAGAAGAAAAATAGAAAGAAAAACAGAAAAGAAAGAATATAGAAAGAATGAAAAAGGAAAGTTTAGAAGGAAGAAAGAAATACTGAAGAAATAAACAAAAAAAAAAGAAGAAAATTAGAAAGAAAAGAAAGAAAAGAAAGAAATATAGAAAGAATGAAAAAGGAAAGTTAGAAAGAAAGAAAGAAATACTGAAGAAGTAAAAAAAAAAAGAAGAAAATAGAAAGAAAGAAAGAAAGAAAGAAAAATAGAAAGAATGAAAAGGAAAAGTTAGAAAGAAAGAAAGAAATACTGAAGAAATAAACAAAAAAAGAAGAAATAGAAAGAAAAAGAAAGAAAAGAAAGAAATATAGAAAGAAAGAAAAAGGAAAGGTAGAAAGAAAAACAGAAAGAAGAAAAAGTAGAAATAAAGAAGGAAATACTGAAGAAATAAACAAACAACAAAAAAGAAAAGAAAGAAAAAAAAAGAAAAGAAAGAAGAAGAAAGAAAGAAAGGTGGAAGTAATGAAAGTAAAATAAAGCGAAAACAATGAATGAAGAAGGAACATTATAGTCATGGTTTGTTGATCTAGTAATGTAGTAGCTTATTTGGAGACTAGTGTCGCATTTCTTGTAGGTAATACATAAACTTTCTTTCAACTGAAAGACCATTAAACACATTCGCCAAGAACATACTTATTATCTCAACTATGAAAAAAGCTCATGTGTGTAGATAATTCTTTTATTTCTTGTTAATATATTATGTCAACTTAACCTTCTAAGGGTAGAAAAAGAGGCCAGTTTAGTGATACACACACACACACACACACACACACACAACACACAACACACACACATATATATATATATAATTTAATTTGCTGAGTTTTTATAGATCAATGTTCATTATAAACAGCTCCCAGGTTTCATGCAAAGGGGCAATCATCAGGTCGTTGGAGTTAGATCATGGTGTTTGTTGAAGAATCTTTACTTAATGTCACATTCCGCGGAACGCTATTGTTACTTCGGATTTAATTAAAATTTTATAATATATGTATATATATATATATATAATATAGTATATAATATAGGTATTTCTCAACAGGCGCGTTGTCTTGAAGAAGAGTGGCTAACATGATGCATGGAAACCAATGGTAACAATGGCACCTTAAATGTATTGTTACACTATAATGAATAAATAAATACAGCTCTTACACACGTAATCGAGCACTTTAGTTTCAATTCTCAAATACTAACAAAGGACTACAATATATAAATAAATATATATATATATACAAAGGTAAGTAAAGTCGTCGGGGCGGCCTAATGTCGTATCAGCCAGTCAGCGAGGGAGTCTATCCCCTTTCAATAGGCGCTAGACCAAGGAGATTATTTAGCGCCTGGGGTGGGGCGCCACACCTACCATCAGCTCCTCACTTTACCGCACAGATCCCTGTGCTACTCATACGCTGAGTTGGTGAGGGCCAGTATCGAACCAGAAACCTTGGGATTCCTAGCCGAACGCTCTATCGACTGAGCTATTTCTATCCCGGCTGTAGGTAGCTCACAAATGTCTTGCCACACTGAAGAGACGTGATACGTCGAAATACGGTGTCAGTGGATGACTATATATATATGTTTTTTTCGATTTTTTTTATTATTTTCGGTTGGTACAACCCACTTGTTCTTATCTTTTTTCCCTTTTTCCTCCAGGTGAAGTTTGGTAGTATATTTTTACTATCAAAATATTTGCTGTTTTTTTTCTTATCGCAAGGGTTTACCAATAAGTTTGATATTATGAGGATCATTACTGTCCTTACAGTCTGAAGAAGGGAGCCATTATAATCCTGAAAATTTTTACCACTACTACTAAATAAACGAAAATCTACCTAAAAAAACCGAGTTTCTGAATTTTATTT
>CM042170.1:74372200-74415954 GCA_023376005.1 Doryteuthis pealeii | reverse complement strand
AAGGATACTCCAGTAGGGATGGTAACTCGATGTGATTTATGATCACCTTACCGCTCTTACCGCTCGGCTATCATCAAGCACCTACAAACCGTGAAAAGAATCTTAACTGATAAATACATACATATGTATATATGTAAAATTCGCCAGCGAGTGTTCCATTCGTATTATTGTGTGTATATATATATATAATGAAAATACCTACATCGGTTTTACCTCAACGACATTGTCACGTCGTCTAACTCTCCATTTAACAGATAATAGCTCCATTTCACAACACCTAAAATTACATTCATGCCCCCACTCTAATTACCGAAATATCTTAACAGAAAATACACACATTCTGCACAAAGAAAAAAATAAACAAAAACTCCAAATCCTAGAAGCTTTATACATAAAACAATACAAACCACCCTTAAATAAGATTAATTTTCAATGCAGTACACACATTTTAAAATGCCTATAGCACCTTTCCCATCAATTCTCCTCCTTCCAGCCTCCACATCCAAATTGTAACAAAAAATATGTAGGAGAGACTTCTAGATCTTTATCTAAACGGGTCTTTGAACATAGATATCATATTAAACGATGTTTTCTAAACAACACCCTAGCTAAACATATTTTAGACAATAACCATACCTTTGATTTTAAATGTGCCAAAATATTAACTCACATACATAATAGAACACTACGTAGAATTATGGAATCTTGCGTTATTCTCACACATCAAACCATCTCCCAAAGATAAGGCTTTTTTTTAGAAATATATCCCCTTATTTAAGCTATGAATATGATATAAAATATTTTCATTTTAACAGCATTGTGTGTTTTCATATCCTTTTATCTATTATCTATCTATCTATCTATATAATATATATATATATATATATATATATATATAATAAATAAGTAATCCACAGACACGTGTTTCGAAGTATCACTGCTCATCAGTGTGGTTATAGATTAACAGCTACCCCTGGCCGGGTTTGAGACCCGAATGAACTTTCGTTCGCCAATCCTCTTACCCGTACGGCCAGAGGCAGCTGTCAAATATAGAAGAATATTTAATTGCTACATTTCTAAGCGGAAATGAATTCACTAGAGGCCTCAAACATTTTTAAACAAAGCGAGGTTTAGCTACACGCCAGAACGGTAAATTTTGCAATTAAATCCCTATTTAAAGTACTCGACCAAAGTGGGAGTATATATATAATAAATAAGTAATCCACAGACACGTGTTTCAAGGTATCACCTCTCATCAGTGTGGTTATACCTTAACAGCTACCCCTGTCCGGGTTTGAGACACGAATATATATATATATATATATATATATATATATATATATATATATATAGTATAGTACCCGAGTACCGCTTCAGCGTTTCCGTTTTTGTATTATTTATGTAACTTATTTAAGAGTGCTCAATACATCATAAAATAAGGTAAAGTTGGCAGAGTGACCTATGTCAGTGTCTATCCCCTTTTTGCTTTCGCTAAGACAGGGAGATTATTTTTGCTGAAATGGAACGCCACATCTACCATCAGCTCTCCACTTTACAACACAGATCAGATTATCCAAGCTGTGGTACTCATGCGCAGAGTTGGCGAGGACCGGTATTGAACCCAGAACCTTGCTACGCCACCTAGGACCTACCAACAGACATGGGAGGTAATTACCTCTCGTGTCCCCTAGCGTCAAACGGGAGAACCGTGGCAAGTAAGGAATGTAATCCCCACAAGTGTATATAAACACTTCTATGATTTCTCTAACATTGTGCTGTCCTGTCTGTTGGGGCAGTTGAATACACCAATTGCACCTCTGTAGAGGCGTAAAATCCCTCCAATGGGGCCACTCGGGATGCTTAAGGATGGAATCCTGGAGGCTGAGCAGTCCATGACATGCAACACTCCACATTGGTCCTTACTCGGGCTAGACGGATAGTTGCAGAAGCCACCTACGATCAATTGACTGGTTACATCAAGCCCTAGCACCTATATGATTGTCCCAACCCTATTGTCCTTATGACAAGCCCCCAACCCTTTTTATCATATATGCGCTATGGAGGCGCGTGGTGTAATGGTTAGAGTCATAGGAAATGGACTCGTCGACTCGAGTTCAATTCCTTGACGAAGCTGTTTGAACTTCACATAGCGCTAATACCCTTGGGAAGGTATGAATCCAATTCTCCTTCCAGCTATGGGCAAATTGCAGGGCAGGCTGGGATCTTTAACCTTGGCTAGGTAACCAGTCTAGGAGAATGTTAACTGAATTCAAACCTGTTGAACTCCGCTTAATAAATTGACCTTGTGTCACATCCTGCTCGTGCGGAGGGGTTGGTAAATATATATATGCGCTAGAAGGCGGTGGCTCTTAGTGTCCTAGGTATCATGTTAAACTGCATCTGGGAGTGTGGAGTACCCCTTCACTACCATTACTATTACTAATCAAATTAGTATTATTTGTAATATTCGGACTATTGTCCTCATCTTCATTGTTATTTGTACAACGTTTCGGCCCATGTGCCCTCCGGCCTTCTTCGGGTATTTCTTGTCGGACTCGGGAACCTTCCCAGGTCCACAATGACATAGAGTGGTAGCACCTGTGAGGGTCCCATCTATGGGTTGAATATAAAAAATTGAGTTTCAAAAAATGTTTAAAAATGTTTTATATCTTTTTTTTTAGTTCAATATTATATTTTTTTAATTTTATATTCCAACAGTTGATATTTATTAAGGAAGTATACTATTGTCTTATCAATTCGACGGTAATTGGAACTTAGTATGATTATTCTATATCTCCCCTTCCTCCCCATCTCCATTGCGTGGGCGTAGTGGCCTTTGATGGGAAATTAGTTCCGTTCGACTTGGTCGATTACAGGGGCGAAACCTGGACAATGCACGGGGTATTTTCATTAGCATTGGCTTAGGGGGTGGAGTGACATTGAGGGGGAGGGGAAGGGGAGATGTAGAATAATCATACTAAGTTCCAATTACCATCGAATTGGTAAGACAAGGTAACAAGATTAGATCCGTATTCAGTTACGGCTACTTGTTTCCTTGTCTTACCAATTCGACGGTAATTGGAACTTAGTATGATTATGCTACATCCCACCCCATTGCGCGGACGTAGTGGCCTTTGAGGGGAAATTAGTTCCTTTCGACCTGGGGAGCAACCTGGAAATTGCATGGAGTATTTTCGTCCGTATAGGCTAAGGGTAAGGAGTGACATTGGGAGGGGAGGAAGGGGAGATGTAAAATAATCATACTAAGTTCCAATTACCATCGAATTGGTAAGACAGGGTAACAAGATTAGATCCGTATTCAGTTACGGCTACTTGTTTCCTTGTCTTACCAATTCGACGGTAATTGGAACTTAGTACGATTATTCAACAACATCGTGTGCACTTTTGCATTTCTTGTGCGGATGAATATAGTTTTATATAAACAAATTCCTACGCAGAGCTAAAATCGCTGACCTCCGGTGGCATGTACAATTCTTGGCCGTCTTTCCCGCCCTTTTAAGCATTTCCGGTGAGGAAAAGAAAATGTCGGAAATTCCCGCTTGAAAAAAAAATGGCTGCTTCTCTTAACCGCACGTCTAAGAACTTTACTGATTTTGTTATGTTTGCATTTTTTTTCTTTTTTTCCTTAGATCAGTCTGGCACAAGGACACTAATGCAGAGTACTCGGTCCGGATCGACTTCAATACAATAGTAGTATTACCGGTTTAACTCAGTCGGTAGAGCGCCCGATTAGGAAGCACAAGGTTCCGGGTTCGATACCGGCCCTCGTCAACTCAGAGTATGAGCTGCACAGGGATCTGTGTGGTAAAGTGAGAAGCTGGTGGACGGTGTGGCGCTGCACCTCAGACGCCAAAAACAATCTCCTTGGTCTAGCGCTTGTGAAAATGGGATAGACTCCCTCGCTGTCTGGCTGATACCGACTTTAGGTCACCCCAACGACTTACTTTATTTTACAAAATTTAGCTCATAGTCTTTGCTACGCGGTGTTACAACCGTTGACTTTTACTAAGGAAGTGTAGTCTGGTACAAGGTCACAAATTTAGAGCACACGGTGCGGATCGATTTCAATATAGTTAGAGTATTTTACAAAGTAAAGCTGTTAGTCTTTTCTGTATGGTGTTGCAACCGTTGATAATTCTTAAGGAACTATAGTCTGGCACAAGGTCATAAATTTAGTGCACCCGGTGCGGATCGAATTCAATATAGTCGTAATGTTTAGCGAAAGAAAACTGTTCCATGGTGATGAAAGCATTGACCTTTACTAAGGTTGGCAAAGTCTGGCTGAAGGTAACAAATTCAAAGCACCCGGTGCCGATCGAATTCACTACAATACTTATGTTCTACGTATAAAAGCTGTTAGTCTTTGCTCCATGGTGATGCAGCCTTTGATATTTATTAGGGATATATAGTCTGGTACAAGGTCACAAATTCTGAGCTCCAGTTGTTTTAGAAGAACAGTAGTAATAGCGTGACTGGAGTTCGAACTCGCTTATTACGATGTTGCCAGGCAGCACATTAACCACTACGCCACGGAGATTCCCCATTGCAAACACATGTAAATATTTGAAGAAAAAATGGAAGTGAATCCGACAGTTTGTAATATTGGAAAAATTGGAAAAACACAAGTTTCATAAATGAATAATGTTTATTACGCCTACGTTGCAGTGTTTTGGTCTGTTTAGATTGACCTTCATCAGGGCTTTGATTGGTTTAAGGAAAAAATAAATTATTACTGAAAACAAAAAGTCTGCGAGCCTCTGTTTTTGGTGTGTTGGGATTCTTCTTGTTGATCTTCAAATGTGAGGAAGAAAAAATCTATTTTAAAATTGTTGACTAACATCAGCGTCTTAAATTTAAACCACGTGACAGCGTCCCCGTTTATGCTAAGTGTCACACACACACACACACACACACACATTTTACTTTTTGTTTTCAGTAATAATTTATTTTTTCCTTAAACCAACTAAAACCCTGATGAAGGTCTATCTAAACAGACCGAAGCATTGCATCGTAGGCGTAATAAACATTATACGTTTATGAAACTTGTGTTTTTTTCAATTTTCATAATATTACACATGTAAATGTATATTAGAACAGTAGTTGAACTATTTAACCCCTATCTGGGTGGACGAGGAGGTTCATACCTTTCCCAAGGGTATTAGTTCAAAAGTGTATATCTAGATCTCGAACTCAATTACAACGATGCAGCTGTCCTGTGCGTAAACCACTATGCAACGGAGATTCCCCATTACACACACGTGTAAATATGTGGAGAAAATTTAGAAACAAACATGGGATGTTATGATGGATGGAAATTTATAGTCGATGCTCGAACATTTCGGTTTACAATGGAAACCTTCTTCAGGACTGTGAAATTATTTAAGAAGAAACAAGGATTTATGTGGATAAAAGAGGATGGATGTTTTGTATGTGTTGAATTTGGAAAATGTGTTGAAAAAAGGTTCGTTACCGTTCGTTGATTGACGTTTATAGTTGAATGTTGATCATGTGATTGCTGCAGGTGAAAGTGAAAAGTCTGAAAGTGAATGTAATTGCGAGACTGGGGTTAAATCTCACTTACTACGATGTACCAGTCCTGCATGTTAGCCACTTGCCCTCATGGAACTAGAAGAATTCGGGAGGTAAAAATCAAGACATTGGCCTTGTGTCACATCCTGCCCGCGGTGGGAGGGGTTGGGTAAATACCACTAAAATGAGGATATTGAAAAGTGGAGGATATTTGCAAAGGATCACAACCGACAGAAGACATCCCTCCCTCCATTGGGGAGTGGATTATGGTTTAACAATTTTTTTTTATCAACTCAAAAGAATTGCATTTCACATCTTCCTGATCTGAGATTTGTCTCAGTAATAAAGTGAGTGGCGTTTTTTATTTGACCATGTGTCTGACTTTTTCTTTGTTTTTTTGTTTTTTTTACTTCAGTAATGAAATAAAAGTTACTATAAGTCAAGGAGGGATTTTCTTTTTAATATCTGGATGGATATAATAATAATAAAAAAATAATAATAAAAAAATAAAAATATGCACACAATGAACTGGTGTTACGTTGCAATACTCACGGTACTAAAACTCCGATAAAAAATCATAACACGAGAAACATGTCGTCACAACTCCCAGCCTTTATTAACGTGCTCGTCTAGTGGCTTCTACCAGGGAGGAGGGGAGGCAGAGAGAACGAGAGAGAGAGAACACTACTATATTCCTGGGCTCTAATCAGGTCTGTACACTAGGCCCGCCACCGGCAAAAAGAGGACGAAGACTTTCTTCCTTCCCCCACGTCACCACGTGACTTCCGGTCAACACCCGACTTCCGCTTGCCCCTCAATTCTTCGTTCGGGGTCACGCTACGGTCAAAACCATCGCTCTCCTCTTTTGGGTCATCACTATTTTTTTAAGCCTTTGTTATTTATTCCTCCTCCTTCCATTAGCAGTTCTAGCTCACAGGGGTCATATTGCAACACTGGGTCATAAAATTTACATAAATATGTTTAAGTCTAGAAGTGGAAAGGTGTGTATGTGTGTGTGTGTGTGTGTGTGTGTGTGTGTGTGTGTGTAATACCCCCCGCCCCTCCCCAAAAAAACAACAACATTTTCTCTGAATTTTTGAGATGCTTGAAAATTAGTATTATTTGGATTATTCAGACTATTGTACACATCTTTATTGTTATCTGTACAATGTTTCGGGCGTTGTCCCTGCCGGCCTTCTTCAGGTATTTCTTGTATTTAATAATGGCTGGATGTCTTGGTACTTTTGACTTACAAGTGTCCCTTAATGCAGATACATCTGATGCTATTAAAAAATGTTAGTCTGTTTTTATTTTGGAAACAGAATATTTTAGTAACGTAGTACCATTAACCTTTTATCCGGTTCGTGTCGACTAAAATAAGAATTCATATGGTGGTAAAGTGAGGAGCTGATGATAGGTGTGGTACTCCACCTTGTTGGATTTTTGGATATAAGGCATAAGGTAAATGGTTACTTCTACTTATAGACTCGCCTATAAACACGTGACCTGAGAAGGATTCTTATTGTCCAATCACTGGCACTGCTGCTGCTGCTTCTGCTGTATTAATAGAGACAACATTCTGAGCTTATGTCATTGATACTTGGATTATCTTGGACGACGGACTTACAAAGAATACCCTAACACCGGATTCTTATTGGCTTGCTTACTTACTTATTACATCTGGAACTAAGGATGCCGAACAGATACTTAACACACCTTAGACGCAAAAAACCCAAATCTCCTTGGTCTCGTGCTTGTGAAAAGAGAATAGACTCCCTCGGTGTTCAGCTGATACCAATGATAGGCCACAGTGCTGACTTTACTATTTAGATGCGCATTAACTCTTGCCTACTTTAAGCTGTTCACAGTGGCTCTCTCACCTTTGTGATCTACTGATTGTTAGTTCAAAGTGTTTATTCTCAGATGTTTGTATTCCAAAATATTCCCCAGACTTCCAGAACTGGAACCTCACCATCAGATAGAGGTTAACATCATACCCAGGACATGAAGACCATCAGCCACCACTTTCTAGCACCCATATGATAAAAAAGGTTTGGGGCTTGCCATAAAGGCAATATGGCTGGGACAATCATATAGATGCTAGGACTTGACATAATTGATCGAAGGGGACCTCTCCGACTTAAGTGAAGTGTTGCATGTCATGGAGAGTTCATCCACCAGGATTCCGTCCCTAGTCATCACGAGTCGCCACCCACGGCAAACTGGCAGCCCCGATGGAGGAATATATGGTTGTAATGTTATGTATCTATTTCTCTCTCTCTCTCTCTCTCTCTCTCTCTCTCTCTCTATATATATATATATATATATATATATATATATATATATATATATATATTGTGAGATTGAAAAAGAGAGAAAGGAATAGGCAGATAGATAACATTACAATATATATATATATATATATATATATATATATATATATATATGTGTGTGTGTGTGTGTGTGTGTGTGTGTGTGTTGAATTAAACAAAAGACACATCTCCTGTTTAAACAATTTTATTTGTGATTTTTTTCAAGTTTTCTGACCAACTTTTTAATATTTGGGTGGAATTCGTGGATTAGTCCACCAAAGTTCATGTCCCGAACACTTTCGGCACTTCGAAGTGCCATCATCAGGGGTGATGTGTTCCAGTTTTTCAAATTATATTAATGGATGTGGAGGCTGGAAGGAGGAGAATTGACGGGAAAGGTGCTATAGGCATTTTAAAATGTGTGTACTGCATTGAAAATTAATCTTATTTAAGGATGGTTTGTATTGTTTTATGTATAGAGCTTCTAGTATTTGGAGTTTTTTTTTTTCTTTGTGCAGAATGTCTGTATTTTCCATTAGGATATTTCGGTAATTAAAGTGGGGGCATGAATGTAATTTTAGGTGTTGTGAAATAGAGTGTTAAATGGAGAGTTCGACGATGTGACAATGTCGTTGAGGTAAAACTGATGTAGGTATTTCCTTTTTCTTTTTCTGTGAGACAGCAATCTTCTAAGGGACATTTAAATCTGTATACTACATTGGTCTCATTGAGCCGACTTGTCTGGGGAGAGGAAATGTTGCGGACAATGAGGTTAGTGGTTTTGGATTTTGTGTAATAAATAATCAATTTTACCTAATTACCAGGCGTGGTTGCAGTAACATTATTCCGAATTATTTTTTTTAGTGCTATTTTATCAAGTTTGTAATTCCTGTGCATCTGGTTGCGATAGTGTATATATATATATATTATATATATATATATATATATATATATATATATATATATATATTACTTGAAATGTTATTTTATCAGTTTAACATTTTTATTTACCTATACTTTCTTTAATTCTTCTTTCTTATCTCGCTAGTCGTACATATTTTTATCAGTCATTTTTGTCGTTGACTACTCTGTGTCTGCTTCCTGTGGTTATCTCCCATGGTTACGACTCCTCCGCACAGACGTCTGACTTCTGACACTAGTAACCAACCGTCTCGCGTCCCGTTGTTGACCCTGTTCAAATGATCCTTTCTGGGCCGAGTGGAGAACAAACCAAAATATCATACCTCAAATGTTCAAATATATAGAGACTATTCGTAATAGAGAATTTACATTTCTATTTATATCTCTCTAGTTGCCATTGATAATGCTAAACGATGCCATTTGTAAAAACGAACACAGTAGGTTAGGGTTTGGGTTAGGGTTATAGTGTTTGGGTTAGGCTACTTCGGAAGTTTCCGCAATCTAATGCATTGCTTCTGAGTATCCATTTGCAGTGAATTTTTTTTATAGTAAAAATCATTTTTCAAATGCATTTTTATAGTAAAATCATTTTCAATGCATTTTTATAGTAAAAATCATTTTCCAATGCATTTTTATAGTAAAAATCATTTCCAATGATTTTATAGTAAAAAATCATTTCCAATGCATTTTTATAGTAAAAATCATTTCCAATGCATTTTTATAGTAAAATCATTTCCAATGCATTTCCATAGTAAAAATCATTTCCAATGCATTTTTATAGTAAAAATCATTTCCAATGCATTTTCATGGTAAAAATCATTTTCAGTGCATTTTATAGTAAAAATCATTTCAATGCATTTTTATAGTAAAATCATTTCCAATGCATTTTCATAGTAAAAATCATTGGCCAATGCATTTCCATAGTAAAAATCATTTCCAATGCATTTTTATGGTAAAAATCATTTCCAATGCATTTTTATAGTAAAAATCATTGGCCAATGCATTTCCATAGTAAAAATAATTTCCAATGCACTTTTATAGTAAAAATCATTTCCAATGCATTTCCATAGTAAAAATCATTTCCAATGCATTTTTATAGTAAAAATCATTTCCAATGCATTTTCATGGTAAAAATCATTTTCAGTGCATTTTATAGTAAAATTCATATCCATAGAAAGAAAAAGGCTGAGATAAAGAAGTAGAACGGAAGAAAAGAAAGAAAAAAGAAAAAGTAGAAAGAAAGAAAGTAAGAATGAATGAAAGAAATAAAAAAAATGTAGAAATAAATAAATAAAAAAGGAACGAAGAAAAAAGTAGAAAGAAAGAAAGAAAGAAAGAAGGAAGGAAAAAGTGGAAAGAAAAAAGCTGAGATAAACAAGTAGAACGGAAGAAAAGGAATAAAGTAGAAAGAAAGAAAAGACAGAAGAAAGAAAGATGAAAAAAAGAAAGAATGAAAAGAAAAGGAAAATAAAAAGAAAGAAAGGGAAAAAAAGGAAAGGTAGAAAGAAAAGTAAAAGAACAAACAGAAGAAAGAAAGAAAAAATCGAAAGAAAAATAGAAAGAAGGAAAGAAAAAAACAGAAGAAAGAAAAAATAGAAACAAAAAAACTAAAAATAGAAACAAAAAATAGAAAAAAGAAAAATCAGAAAAGAAAGAAAGAAAGGTCGAAAGAAAGAAAGAAAGAAAGGAAGAAAGAAAAAAAGAAAGGTCGAAAGAAAGAAAGAAATACTGAAGAAATAACAAAAAAAGAAGAAAATAGAAAGAAAAAAGAAAGAAAGAAAAATAGAAAGAAGGAAAGAAAAAATGTAACAGAAGAAAGAAAATAGAAAGAAAAAATAGAAGAAAAAATAGAAAAAAGAAAAATCAGGAAAGAAAAAGAAAGAAAGAAAGAAAGATAAAAAAGGAAAGGTAGAAAGAAAGAAAGAAAGAAAGAAAGAAAGGAGAAAAATCAGAAGAAAGAAAGAAAAAATAGTAAAAAGGAGAAAAAGAAAAATAGAAAGAAAGAAAAAGGAAAGGTAGAAAGAAAGAAAGATATACTGAAGAAATAAACAAACAAAAAAAAAAGAAGAAAAATAGAAATAAAAAAGAAAAGAAAGAAAAATAGAAAGAAGGAAAGAAAAAAACAGAAGAAAGAAAAAGTAGAAAGAAAAAGACAAAAAATAGAAAGTAAAAATAGAAAAAAGAAAAATTAGAAAAAAGAAAGAATGAAAGAAAGGTAGAAAGAAAGAAAAAAAATACTGAAGAAATAAACAAACAAAAAAATAAGAAGAAAAATAGATAGAAACAGAAAGAAAAGAAAGAAATATAGAAAGAATGAAAAAGGAAAGGTAGAAAGAAAGAAAGAAATACTGAAGAAATAAACAAAAAAAAGAAGAAAAATAGAAAGAAAAAGAAAGAAAATAAAGAAATATAGAAAGAATGAAAAAGGAAAGTTAGAAAGAAAGAAAGAAAAATAGAAAGAATGAAAAAGGAAAGTTAGAAAGAAAGAAAGAAATACTGAAGAAATAAACAAAAAAAAGAAGAAAAATAGAAAGAAAAAGAAAGAAAAGAAGAAATATAGAAAGAATGAAAAAGGAAAGTTAGAAAGAAAGAAAGAGATACTGAAGAAATAAACAAAAAAAAGAAAATTAGAAAGAAAAGAAAAGAAAGAAATATAGAAAGAATGAAAAAGGAAAGTTAGAAAAGAAAAAGAAAATACTGAAGAAGTAAACAAAAAAAAAGAAGAAAATAGAAAGAAAAAGAAAGAAAAGAAAGAATAGAAAGAATGAAAAAGGAAAGTTAGAAAGAAAGAAAGAAATACTGAAGAAATAAACAAAAAAAAAGAAGAAAAATAGAAAGAAAGAAGAAAAGAAAGAAAGAAAAGAAGAAAAACAGAAAGAAAGAAAAAGGAAAGGTAGAAATAAAGAAAGAAATACTGAAGAAATAAACAAACAAACAAAAAAGAAAAGAAAGAAAAAGAAAAAGAAAAAGAAAGAAAGAAAGAAAGAAAGAAAGGTGGAAGTAATGAAAGTAAAATAAAGCGAAAACAATGAATGAAGAAAGGAACATTATAGGTCATGGTTTTGTGATCTTAGTAATGTAGTAGCTTATTTGGAGACTAGTGTCGCATTTCTTGTAGGTAATACATAAACTTCTTTCAACTGAAAGACCATTAAACACATTCGCCAAGAACATACTTATTATTCTCAACTATGACAAAAGCTCAGTGTGTAGATAATTCTTTTATTTCTTGTTAATATATTATGTCAACTTAACCTTCTAAGGGTAGAAAAAGAGGCCAGTTTAGTGATACACACACACACACACACACACACACGCACACACACACACATATATATATATATTTAATTTGCTGAGTTTTTATAGATCAATGTTCATTATAAACAGCTACCCAGGTTTCATGCCAAGGGGCAATCATCAGGTCGTTGAGTTAGATCCCATGGTGTTTGTTGAAGATCTTTACTTAATGTCACATTCCGCGGACGCTATTGTACTTCGGATTTATTAAAATTTTATATATATATATATATATATATATATATATATTATATATATATATAGGTATTTCTCAACAGGCGCGTTGTCTTGAAGAAGAGTGGCTAACATGATGCATGGAAACCAATGGTAACAATGGCACCTTAAATGTATTTTACACTATAATGAATAAATAAATACAGCTCTTACACACGTAATCGAGCACTTTAGTTTCAATTCTCCAATACTAACAAAGGACTACCAATATATATATATATATATATATATATATTACAAAGGTAAGTAAAGTCGTCGGGGCGGCCTAATGTCGGTATCAGCCAGTCAGCGAGGGAGTCTATCCCCTTTTCAATAGCGCTAGACCAAGGAGATTATTTTAGCGTCTAAGGTGGGGCGCCAAACCTACCATCAGCTCCTCACTTTACCGCACAGATCCCTGTGCTACTCATACATTGAGTTGGCGAGGCCAATATCGAACCAGAAACCTTGGGATTCCTAGCCGAACGCTCTACCGACTGAGCTATTTCTATCCCGGCTGTAGGTAGCTCACAAATGTCTAGCCACACTGAAGAGACGTGATACGTCGAAACACGGTGTCTGTGGATGACTATATATATATATATAGTTTATATAGATTATTGCAGAAAAGTTGCAGAAACACAAACAACCTATCAAATATCGGACATATTCTGCCAAAATAATAACTCAATGCCTGAAGAAGACAACAGATCAGAAACACGTGTCGCGTATGTAAGATAAAAAGAATTAATTTTTTTTCTGAGAACATAATACATTTTGCGGACCTTCTTTTTTATAAAATATTAAATTTTCTCCCGTTGGAACCAGAACAACATTTATATATATATATATATATATATATATATATATATATATATATATATATATAAAGTTAAATCTAATATAGCTCATCAGGGCAAGAAATATTTTTTTTCTTTTGACCAAGTATTATAATATTAACCGATTATTTTCGGTTGGTACAACCCACTTGGTATTTTCTTTTTTTCCTTTTCCCCCCAGGTGATGTTTGGTAGTATATTTTTACTATCAAAATATTTGCCGTTTTTTTTTTCGTATCGCAAGGGTTTACCAATAAGTTTGATATTATGAGAATCATTACTGTCCTTACAGTCTGAAGAAGGGAGCCATTATAATCCTGAAAATTTACCACTACTACTAAATAAACGAAACTCTACCTAAAAACAACCGAGTTTCTGATATTTATTTCTTTAATGCTTCATACAAATGCCCAAACCTGATATATATACCTCCAACAAACGGATACATATACCAAAACAATCTCAATATATATATATATATATATATATATATATATATATTTGGAGGATATGTGCTTAATTGAAGTCATACCTAATTTTGAAAATTAATTAGTTAATAATTAATGAATTTTAGGCTGGCATATATGTTCAAGTGTAAGGCTAAACATTTGAACATATATGCCCGCCTAAAATTCATTAATTATTAACTAATTAATTTTCAAAATTAGGTATGACTTCAATTAAGCACATATCCACCAAAAATTGTCGGCTAAAAGCCATATCAAATAAACACAGTGTTTACTCTCATATATATATTATATATATATATATATATATATATATATTATATTATGTAATCATCCACAGACACAGTGTTTCGGCGTATCCCGTCTCTTCAGTGTGGCTAGACATTGGTAAGCTACCTACAGCCGGGATAGAAACCAGATCCATTCATCATCAGTCGGGTTGCTTAACCGCTCGGCCATCGTCACCTACAGAATGGGAAGAGTATTTTAACTGTTAAATATACACATCTGTATGTATGTAAAGGCTGCCATTCGTACGAGAGTGAGATGAGATTTGGGGATTTCTGGGAAATTTGAAAAGTTTAGTCAGTTAGCTTCTGGACAGCGGGGAGAGTAGATGAGCCTTGAACACTGAGGAAGTTAAGATGTTAGATGCCCACTAGAAGTCAACTTTAGTAGAGGTCTACAAAGAAAAGGGGGGAACCCCCCATCTCGAAACCATGGGAGATAGTGACCGATTAGAAGCAATGCGAGTTTTATATATCTCTCTGCCATTTCTGAAGTTCACCTGACATTGTCTTGTCTTCATCTCTCTTCTTGTTGTTTTATTTTTTCTTATGACACATGGGTGCGTTCCAGACACGGCGTTGGGGTTTTGTCAGACGATAGATACGGCCCAGTGACAGAAGTGACAGAGATGATCCGGACAGACTGTTATTGATCATCAATATTCTCTCCGGACGTCCTGTACACAATGATTAAGAGCATTGATCTGGGAGACTGCTATTGACTGTGATCGATATTCTCCCAGACGATTTGGACGAGAACGGTGGAAATGATGACGACTCGACCCCCGTGTTGTCATACTAGACTTAACAGCTACTTTTAGCCGATACAAATAACCGAATAAGTCAGGGTTATAAAGAATATAAAGTGCTTAATACAAGGTGTGTCAAATAAGTATCGAGATTTTTTGTACTTTTTGACTCACCTTGTATTCTGAAAAAATTAACGTTCCATTCATTATTCATTTCTATCTTGGTAAATACAGCTTCAAACTCGGCACTTTTATGACACACCTTGTATTCTGAAAAAAAATGAACGTTTCATTCATTGTTCATTTCTATCTTGGTAAATACAGCTTCAAACTTGTCACTTTTATGACACACCTTGTATTCTGAAAAAGAATTAACGTTCCATTCATTGTTCATTTCTATCTTGGTAAATACAGCTTCAAACTTGTCACTTTTATGACACACCTTGTATTCTGAAAAAAATGAACGTTCCATTCATTGTTCATTTCTATCTTGGTAAATACAGCTTCAAACTTGTCACTTTTTATGACACCCTTGTATTCTGAAAAAAATGAACGTTCCATTCATTGTTCATTTCTATCTTGGTAAATACAGCTTCAAACTTGTCACTTTTATGACACACCTTGTATTCTGAAAAAATGAACGTTCCATTCATTGTTCATTTCTATCTTGGTAAATACAGCTTCAGACTCGGCACTTTTATGACACACCTTGTATTCTGAAAAAAAATGAACGTTCCATTCATTGTTCATTTTTATCTCGGTAAATACAGCTTCAATCTTGATACTTTTATCACACACCTCACAGATCCCTGTGCTACTCATATGCTGAGTTGGCGAGGGCCGGTATCGAACCAGGAACCTGGTGGTTCGTAGGCTGACACTCTACCGACTGAGCTAAACCGGCCCTAGCATAATTCTTGTTAACTATTTCTCTTTGCAACAAACCCAAAACCTAGAATTGATAAAAAATATCTTATTATAATGGAGATTATTTGTTAGTCTGTTTGTAACCGAAACTATATTACTACTCAAGTCACTATTCCCTTAGTTATTTACGTCACATTTTTCTTGATTTTATTTTTTTATTGTTTTAATCCTTGGTAAAGAATCCTTTGGTTGTTCTTTGGTGCTCCTCGGTATTGCAAATGAACGTCTCTCAGTATCAGTGATTAAGTAGTCAACCAGCCACGCATTTGGGCTATTGATTGGCTGAATTTTAAACCACGTGACCTCGCCTAGTCTATAAATTTAAGTGGTGTATTGTAACCCACCTTATATATATATATATATATATATATATATATATATATATATATATATATGAGAAGTAAATACACGAGCGATGTGTTTATGACATGGCTTTTTTTAGCCGACAATATTTGGGAAATTTGAGGCCTAATAGGCCGAAATGTACATACAGAGATTGATTTTTCTCGATTTATTTAGCCTTACATTTAAATAGGTAAGCCCGCGTAATTAATCAATTATTAATTAATTAACTTTCAAAATTAGGTACGACTTCAATTAAGCACATATTCTCCCAAATATATATATATATATATATATATATATATATTTCAACACTTTAATTCTTAAAAAATATTATAAATGAATTAACGTATTAAGTTATGTTTACCTTAGAGATTCATTTTTATTAAAAGTATTAATCCCAGTTGAGAAATTAAGATTCCAATAACATTTGGCCGGTAGACTATAGTCAAAATTTACGCCCCGGAATTCACAGTCTACCAGAAATTTGTCTGCAATGGGGGCCTTGAAACGCCTACCTGATAGATTAGCTTCCTTTATTGTTTATAAAAAAAGGAAGTGCGTGGAACACTGCGTATATTATATTAAAAATAATTAACAACAAGGAAGACCTAACAACATTAAACTATTTAAAAACAAAATAACAACCAAGCTTCTGTTGGAGAAATCTACCATTTTCTGTTTTTTTTTTTTTTTTTTTTTTTAATTAAAAGACAGAAAGAAGTTTGAAGAAGGGAAGAGATAAAATACTAGGGATAGGCGATTTTGTCGTCTGCTAGGAGTTTTAAAAGCGAATTAGAAATAATTAAATCTATTATTTAAGGTCAAACTTTGTCTAAATCGATAAGTAGTAACATAATAACCATAATTAAAAAAAGAAAAATATCATTACATATGCAGTTTATTTTTAATAGATTTAAAACGATTTGTTTTGGTCAATTTCGACGATATCAGCCAGTCAGCCTCGTTTTCGATGTTTTTAAGTGCTTGTTTACAATTTTACTGTAACATTCGCGTTTGCAAAAATTTTTTACCAAAAATCAGGTAATTATCCGCGTATATCAGCATACGAGTAGCACAGGGATCTGATGGTAGGTGTGGCGCTCCACCCCAGAAAAATAATCTTCTTGGTCTAGCGCTAGTGAAAAGAGGTTAGACTCCCTCGCTGCATGGCTGATACCGACATTAGGCCGGCCCGACGACTTTACTTTTTTATCAAAAGGCAGAAAGAAGATGAAAGAAGGGAAGAGATAAAATACACTTTCTTAATGGACATCTAAAAAAAGATATTCCTCCATAATGTCTACGCTATGTTAATTTAGATATAGCTGCTCTATTACTGATATTGAGCACTGTTTATTCATAGATATAGCAAACTATATATATATATTATATATATATATATATATATATATATATATAAGATTTTTGGATGCTTGCTTATTTAGAAGCATTGTTGAATATAGTATGTAGTATATTTTTTGAATATAGTATATATTATATTTTTACTTGAAGGCACTTACAATGCATGTATCGCATAAAATTCGATGCTTTTTCTTATAGAAAATGAACTTGACAAACGTAATCCCGGCAAAGGATCGCTCGGTGTGTAGAATATCGTACAGACCGTTTCGACTTTATTAAGTCTCATCGCAAAGTAAAGAATTTTATGCGATACATGCATTGTAAGTGCCTTCAAGTAAAAATATAATATATAATATATATATATATTAGGTGTTGTGAAATGGAGCTATTATCTGTTAAATGGAGGGTTAGACGACGTGACAATGTGGTTGAGGTGAATCCAATGTATGTATTTTCATTTTCTGGGAGACTGCAATCTCCTAGGGGACATTTAAATCTGTATACTACATTGGTCTCATTAAGCCGACTTGAATTTCTCTCTCCAGACAAGTCAGCTTAATGAGACCAATGTAGTATTTAAATGTCCCCTAGGAGATTGCAGTCTCCCAGAAAATGAAAATCGGCGTCGATCCCAGGGGGCCATCCCCCCAGGCAATACCTGCCCCCTCAATTTAAAGGGGCAGGACTGGGTTTATTGCCCAGTGCCTGAGGCGCCCCCCTTGAGGGGGAATGCCGACGGGATCGACGCAATTTTTCATCTGCCACCCCATGAGCTTCGGTTTGTGGGTGGTCCCACATAAATAGGGCCTTGTGCCTGACCCGTACAAGTGGGGTACGTGGAAAATATCATGTAGATATGGTCAACAGTATTAATAATGTAAAACAATTATATCAATAATTGAGGTTTAAATAAAAATATATTCATGGTCAATGTGACGTCAATAACTAAGGGAATTGTGAATTGAATAGTGATTTAGTTTCGGTTACAGACAGAAAAGCGCACAATCTCCATTATAATAGATTATATATATATATATATATATATTATATATATATATATATAGTTTTATTTATTACAATGGAAAGGAGTCAAACTGTGAATTATAAGAAACAGCTTTTATTTATTTTATTAATGTTAATTGTTCTTTATTCTATGTATTGACAATTTTGGTAATTGTGACGTAAGCAGTGACGTGGTTTTGGTTACAGACGAATAGAAACCAAATCTCCACAATTAATACTAGCAACCCCCCCCCAAAAAAAAAAACGCCTACAGGCAGTATGAAAATTAATTTTTGAAAGATATTGCCTGAGGGGTCGGGTTAAAAATTTCAATGTCAAAGAGTTGTATATACATTTTGTATATACAATTTTGGTAATTGTGACGTAAGCAGTGACATGGTTTTGGTTACAGACGAATAGAAACCAAATCTCCATTATTAATATTAGCAAAAAAAAAAAAAAAAAAAAAAACGCCCTACAGGCAGTGTGAAAATTAATTTTTGAAAGATATTGCCTGAGGGGTGGGGGTTAAAAATTCAATGACAAAGAGTTTGTACCATAAGTAAGTAAAATAATCAAATGCGTATCCGTGCTGTCAGTAGCACCTGATAATCATAATGATTTATTTTTACGTTGCTTTTCATTTTTGACTTTTTTGGCCTTGGGGTTAAAGAAGGCACCTTAACCCCCCCTCTCCTCCGCCGGTTCTACCCACAGAAAGCGGTACCCCGTTATCGTACGATCCAGTTTGCACCTCTAACATTTATGGGTGATAGATATCTATGCTGGTATCATTTTATCCGCTGTTGTCTCGGCATTTGGGACCCGGCTTGGCAGTTGGCCCGGGGTGGGTGTGTTGCAGACTGACCGGCACCAGCGAAGGGGTCCTTTTGTAGAGACAGCGTTGTTATGATTGGAGATAAGCGTCAGGATAGGTAAACATTGGCCCAGAAAACCAAGAGATGACATTTATCAATCAGTCGCCATAATATTCATTTTGTCTACCTCCAAACCATATATATATATATATATATATATATATATATATATATCTTATTATAATGGATATTGTGCGTTTTTTTTCTGTCTGTAACCGAAACTATATTACTACTCAAGTCACAATTCCCTTAATTATTTACGTCAAATTCTCCATGATTTCATTCTTTTAAACCTTCAGTTATTAATAAAAATTGTTTTACATTATTAATACTGTTGACCATATCTACGGCAATTATAAATCTTTACAAAGGGAAGGCTAATTTGCATATTGATTTAAAAATTGATTTTAATAAATATATGCTTGGTATTATTGATTTCTATTTGTTTGGTTTTATCTTAAGAAATATAAACAAAAATCTCGTGGATAAATCTTAAAAGAAATTTATTTACAAGAAGAAAAACTGTAATATTATCCTTTACTTCCTATTTTAACTAAATAGTTAAATTAGGAAAATTTACCAATGAAAGAGGGGAGTAATGGAAAATGATGGAATAGTTAGTTTCGAAGTTGTTCTATTTTTCGATTATACCCCCTCTGTTGCAGATCTTTTTATCTGCATTCTTAGTCAGTTTCATTAGCCTTTCTAATTTAATATGATATTTTATTATATTAAAACTTAAATACTTGCACCGGAGGGTGCATATATTTGCTATATATATATATATATATATATATATATATATATATATATATATATATATAATATACCAAGCCTCCGCACGAGCAGGATGCGACACAAGGTCAATTTCTTAGGCGGAGTTTAACAGGTTTGAATTCAGTTTTCCTTTTCCTTGATTGGTTACCTAGCCAAGGTTAAAGAGCCCAGTCGGCTGACTTCTAATTTAGGTCGGAAAATTAAAACGGAAAGTTTTTTTGTGGTCCCTAATGACAGTTTAACTACAGTCTATGAATTATCATTTTGCGAATTGGGTTACGGTTTTAGGGGATTAAGGTTGTTTTTAATTACGTATTGCTTTAAAAAAAATAAACAACAAAAAAACCAAATTAACCAAAATTACTATACATCTAATGTTGAAAAATATTTTTTTAAACTAAGGTTAATTGAAATTATACATTGCAATACTAACACAAACAACTGTCTCAATAATAGATTCAGTAATTAATTTCAATGGTTAATTAAATGTATAGTAATTTTGGGTTTTTTGTTGTTGTTTTTTTTAAGCAATACGTAATTAAAAACAACCATAATCCCCTAAAACCGTAACCCAATTCGCAAAATGTTAATTCATAGACTGTAGTTAAACTTGTCATTGGGGATCACCAAATAACTATGGATTCATACCTTTTCCAAGGGTATTAGTGCTATGTGAAATGCAAACAGCCTTATCCAGTATTTGAACTCGGGTCGACGTGTCCATTTCCTACTACTCTAACCATTACACCACGCAGACAGTATGGTTGTACCGTGAGATTTCGATGATCCCAAGTAGAATTATCCCTTACTTACCAATCACTTGGATTACCTCATATATATATATATATTATTATATATATATATATATATATATATATATATATATAATATTAATCATACTTTTTGAAGGCAATTACAATGCATATTATTGAAAATAATCATGACAAGCAAACCCGGCGAATAAAGTGCGCCACGTGGAACACCGTACAGCTGTTTCAACTTTATTAATTCTACTCTGCAGTGTATGCCTACGATTTCCCTCCGACAGAAATCGAAACCGGGAACTCAGCACGCAGAGTCAGAAACTCTACCTCTGGGCCACCATCGCGTAGCATATGATACATGCCGAATTTAACCTGTCATGATAAATACGCCGCTGATAAGACTTAATGAAGTTGAAACAGCTGTACAGTGTTACACGCACCGCACTTTATTCGCCGAGTTTGCTTGTCATGATTATTTTCAATAATTATCGAATTATATATACGATATACGCATTGTAATTGCATTCAAAAAATATAATTAATAATATACTTTACATAACAATGCTTCAAAAGCAAATTATCAAATTCCATATATATATATATATATATATATATATATATATATATATATATATAAAAGATAATCCAAATTACTGGTAGTTAAGGGATGATTCTATTTGGGACCATCAGATCTCACTGTACAACCATACTGTCTGCTCTTGTAAGTGCAAACCTATATACTCATACAAGGATTTTTATAAATCCCTAAAGAGAGCTCAATGTATAATAATCAATAAATTAAATTATATACAGAGCAATATTGAACTTTTAAATGACGGCTTGTTACGTTTTTCTTTCTTTGAAAGTTATATATATATATATATATATATATATAATGAATGAGAAAAGTATTGGCATAAAAAGGTGCTCAATGCTAAAAAGGAAGAGCAGATTTACAATCAATAATAATGATATTATGGATATTATAAACTCATAACTATAAGTTTCATGCTTACGCAATCTTCAGATGAGTCAAATGGTTGAGATAAAAAAAAAACAGTAGTTTTTTAGCATTTATATAAACGTGAAGCGTGTTCTCGCGATGGAATGTTATAATGCTAAAGTTTTTTTTTAAAACTGTGGCTTGTTTAGCGTTTATATGACGTGAAGCATGTTAACGTGATGGAATGTTAGAACACTAAAGCTTTGTTAAAAGAAAGGATAATAAAAAAAATGATAATAAAATTTAATTCAAAGCAAGTTTGTTTTATTCTCATTTTTTAACACACACACACACACACACACACAAATATATATATATTATATATATAATATATATATATATCAAGTAAAATTAAACAAAAGGCACGTCTCCTGTTTAACAATTTTATTAACTATCTCTTCGAGCTTTCTGGCTAACTCTTTTACATTTAGATTAGTTTTTATCTCAAGTACTTTCGGCACTTCAAAGTGCCATCATCAGGGGTGATGTGCTTATATATATATATATATATATATATATATCAAATATTGAGACCAACCCAATATTTTTTATTAGTAAGTCATCCCTTTTATATATATACTATAAGTGGCTACCCGGCGTCGCCTGGGTAGAGGGGGGATTTTAAAAAAGATAGTCTCGCAGATCCATTATTACTTATCACGAGTTAGATCCTCACTGGATGCCCCATAAAATCCCTACGTATATATATAACAATATAGTAAGAAATTTTAATTCAGTAATTTACAATTAAAAAACAAAACAATATAAATGAGGCGATTAATTCAATCAATCAACATCATATTTCAATTATCTTCTGTTACTATACAAATTTTAAATCTTAAATATCTTACCAATTATATATAAATAAAATCTTCATTATTTTTGCTCAAAAACCAAGCCCTGGTGATAGTGAATGTGTATATATATTTACTTTGTCGTTAATTGTTTTATTTTCAAAGTTTCCTCCGGACATACACATACACACAATTACCCTTTATATATGTATAGATAGATTATCTAGAATGAATAAAACAAAAACGTCTTCGGCATAAAATAACCCAATGGGTTGAGATGCCGTAAAAACCAACCAACCAACCAACCAACCAAAAAATAATGTATAATAGTAGTACTTACCGGTACGTCATATATATATTTACCAAACCCCTCCGCACGAGCAGGATGTGACACAAGGTCAATTTCTTAAGCGGAGTTCAACGGGTTTAAATTCAGAGTTTTCCTTCTCCTAGACCAGTTGCCTAACCAAGGTTAAAGAGCCCAGTCTGCCCTACTATTTATCCATAGCTGGAGGGAGAGTAGGATTCATACCTTTCCCAAGGGTATTAGCGCAAAGTGAAATGCAATTACCACATCCAGGATTTGAACTCGGGGCGACGAGTCCATTTCCCATGACTTTAACCATTACACCACGCTCTTCCGGTGCGTCATATAAAATGACACCTCTCAGGTAGAAAATTAAGTGACGATGCTTACCCATGCATGTACCTAAACGAACCCATCAAGGTTTTTAAGTGTAAAAAATTGGGAAACATTAAACTTTTAAAATTACCTGAGAGTCGGGGAGGGCTACGAACGTCAGACCAAAATCGTTCACCCGATATTCTTAGTTTAAACCCGTTTATTTATTTAAATAAATAAAAATGCCGGCCCAAATTTAGGTGCATCTCATACAAGCACATACATCTTATAACCCATAATTGTATGTATGTATGTATATCTGTATTTGTGTATGTATGTATTTGTGTGTGTGAGTGAGTGTGTATGTGTGTGTGTGTGCAAGAAATAGGATATTGGAGCAATTTAAAAGGACATCAGGGTCCCATCTATGGGTTAAATAGATAAAAAGAGTTTGAAAGAAATGTGGGTTAAAGAAAATGAGTCTGAAATTAAACAGTTGAATACAAAACCAAGAATGTCTAGAATAACGCAAGGGTTGACATGACGTCAAATTCAACAAACAAACGTAAAAGATAATAATAATAATAATAATAATAATAATAATGGAGATTAGCTTCCGTTTTTTGTCTGTAACAAAAAATATGTCACTGCTTACGTCACATTACCCAAAATCATCATAACATAGAATAAATACACTTAAAAGTTGAACATGCAACATTAGACAGTCCTCATTGTTTTTTAAAACAAGTTTTAATAAATACATGACTGGTATTATATATCTATATATAGTTTGTTTTATTTTAATACATATTTAAAGTTTACATTTCAAATTGTTTTATTTTTTAATCCTTTAATGAATTTGATGATTTTACTTACTTAGGGTACAAACACGCTGACATTGAATTTTTTACTCCCACCCCTCAGGCAATATGTTTCAAAAATCCATTTTACATCGTCCGGAGGGCGTTTTTTATTTTGTACTAGTCTCAATAACGAATTAAGAAGTATTAACTAATATAAGCTATCCTCTAAGCCTGGAAAACAGTCTACCCGAGTAGACTGAATCTAAGGTCTGATTTGAAATGTCCAGAGGAGACAACAATGGAAACATTATAAGAATAACAAACCAGGATGAAGGCACTAGTACTAATAATAAAAACTAATGACCATGCACAAGGCTCTCCACCATAGAGACGATAGAGATAGATTATATGTGTCAAGAAAGGAAGGGGGAAAGAGGTCTTGCTAACATAGAGGACTGCGTAGAAACCACAATCCAACAACTCGAAGACTACACAAAAAAGAGCAAAGACAGATTACTTACGGCGGCCAACAATAGTAGAGGTGACAGATGGACAAACAGAAAAACAACAAAGACTAGAAATCAAAAATTGGAAGAAAAACAATTATATGGACCCTTCAAACGACAAATAGGAGAGGTTGCACATGAAAAAACCTGGACATGGTTAAGAAATGGTTAAGAAACTCATTTTTCTATTTAACTAATAACAGGTAATACCAATCAGAGTGGACCTGGGAGTAATGGGCATGAAGGGGTACTCCACATTCCCAAGCGCTCCAATATTGGAACTTCACCATCAGATAGAGTTTAACGTTATACCCAGGACATAAAGACCTATCACCGTCATCTAGCACACATATGATAAAAAGGGTTGGGGATTGCCATAAGAGTAATAAGGGTGGGACAATCATATAGGTGCTAGGACTTGATATGACGAGTCGATTGATCGGAGAGGTCTCTCTGATCACCCGTCTAGCTTTAGTAAGGACCAAAGTGAAGTGTTGCATGTCATGGACTGCTCAGATACCATGTTTTAATCACGGGTCGCTACCAACGGCCTACAGGTGTTCCCAATGGGGGAAGGGGCTCTTACCCCTTTGCAGAGGTGAAGTCGATGTATTCTAAGGTCCCGGATGACAGGGCTATATCATATTGTCAAATCCTGGACGTGGTAATTGCATTTCACTTAGCGCTAATACCCTTGGGAAAGGTATGAATCCTATTCTCCCTCCAGCTATGGATAAATAGTAAAGGTAGACTGGGCTCTTTAACCTTGGCTAGCCAACCGGTATAGGAGAAGGAAAACTCTGAATTCAAACCTGTTGAACTCCGCTTAAGAAATTGACCTCGTGTCACATCCTGCTCGCGAGGAGGGGTAGGTAAATATATATATGTCAAAAAGAAAAAAATGAATGCTAAAAGAATATGTAGGGGTTACAAGACTTCTGGACCACCCTGTGCAACGGGGCTACGAATCAACTACCAGCCACATCGGCCACTTTCAGCAGATTTGCATAGGATTCAGACACGTGATATATACACGCGCCGCATACTAGCACGTACGAGAATTGTTGCAAAACTTTTGACTCACCCTCGAAATTGGAGAAGACAGATTATCAACACCTGCTTCGACGGATTACTACACCGACACTACCCCCGAGACTACACCTGTTTTGAATATCTAACGTAATTATCTTATCGCCTGTTTCATCACCGAAGTGAGGTGTACGTGATCGTTTCCCTTGAAAGGTTTTAACGATAAAAATCCATTGGAAAATTATTTTTAAGTGAAAAAGACATTGGCCAATGATTTTTACTATAAAAAATGCATTGGAAATGATTTTTACTATAAAAATGCATTGGAAATGATTTTTACTATAAAAATGCATTGGAAATGATTTTTACTATAAAATGCATTGGAAATGATTTTACTATAAAATGCATTGGACTATAAAAATGCATTGGAAATGATTTTACTATGAAAATGCATTGGAAATGATTTTTACTATAAAAATGCATGGAAATGATTTTTACTATAAAATGCATTGGAAATGATTTTTACTATAAAAATGCATTGGAAATGATTTTTACTAAAAAATGCATTGGAAATGATTTTTTACTATAAAATGCTATAAAATGCATTGGACAATGATTTTTACTATAAAAATGATTGGAATGATTTTACTACAATTTTTTGATTTGCATTGGAAATGGTTTTACTATAAAAATGCATTGATGAAATGATTTTACTATAAAATGCATTGACTATTGCATTGGACAATGATTTTTACTATAAATAAATGCATTGGACAATGATTTTTACTATAAAATGCATTGTACAATGATTTTTTCTAAAAATGCATTGGAAATGATTACTATAAAAATGCAAAAATGATTTTTAGTATGAAAATGCATTAGAAATGATTTTACTATAAAAATGTATTGAAATGATTTACTATAAAAATGCATTGGAGATGATTTTTACTATAAAATGCATTGGAAATGATTTTAACGACTAAAATGCATTAGAAATGATTTTTGCAATAAAAATGCATTGAAAATGATTTTTACTATAAAAATGCATTGGACAATGATTTTTACTAAAAAAAATGCATTGGATGTCAATAACATGTACCAATAAACATTATCAATTATTTTAAATAATTTTGACTCGCCCTCGTAATTGGAGAAGACAAATTATCAACACCTGCTTCGACCGATTACTACTCCGAGACTACACCTGTTTTAAATATCTAACGAACTTTCCTTGAATTATCTTATCATCTGTTTCATCAACGAAGCGATCGGTGTACGCGATCGTTTCGTGATAGAGAAACGTCAGTAATGGCTGATATCCGGTCGTCACGAATACTACAGTTGACCATCACTTTTAGCGGCTCGGGGCAAATCGACGGAATCTTGTCTCAAAAAAAAAAAAAAGAAAAAAAAAAAAAAAAGATAGATAGATAGACAGACAGATAAAACGACAGACGAGAAAGAAAGAAAGAAAGAAGAAAGAAAGAAAGAATTGATAAAGCGTTCGTTCAATTAGATATCATCCAACAGTTGAGGGCTGCCATGTGTAAAACCTCGTGACAGGTAGGCAGCTGTTAGTCTATGGAAACGGTGGAATTCTGATTCTACTAGATGAACTTCAGGGAAATTCTTCGACTCGAAGTTTATATAGAAGAGATATTGTTCATTTTTGCCAAAAGATAGTATGTACTTATTCAAAATTTAATCATTTATTATATAAACTAGTACAATATAAAAAACACCCTCCAGGCGATGTAAAAATAGATTTTTGAAACATATTGCCTGAGGGGTGGGAGTAAATAAATTCAATGTCAGCGAGTTTGTACCCTAAGTAAAATCATCAAATTCATTAAAGGATTAAAAAATAAAACAATTTGAAATGTAAACTTTAAATATGTATTAAAATAAAACAAACTATATATAGATATGTAATACCAGTCATGTATTTATTAAAACTTGTTTTAAAAAACAATGAGGACTGTCTAATGTTGTATGTTCAAATTTTGAGTGTATTTATTCTATGTTATGGCGATTTTGGGTAATGTGACGTAAGCAGTGACGTAATTTTTGTTACAGACAAAATCCGGAAGCGAATCTCTATTATTAATAGAAATATATTTGCCCATGATTTTTTTACAATAAAAATACACTGGAGAATGGTTTTTACTAGACAAAACGTGACCCATTGGGTCACCCATTTAATTCTAGCTAGATAATTGAGTTTAGCCAAGCGAATAAAAAAATAATTTAATCTATAAAAACACATACAAATTACATATTCATAAATACTATTTCATCTTATTTCTAAATATATAAATATTTTAAAGATTAGATCCTAAATAGGCGAGAGATTTCGAGCTGACTGGCATAGACTGCACTGCCTTATTCGTATTATCGGCTATTTATCGGCATACGTAGCATTTTTTTTTTAACTAGCTGTAAAAAATAATTTAATCTATAAAAACACATACAAATTACATATTCAGAAAGACTATTTAATCTTATTACTAAAGATATAAATATTTTAAAGATTAGATCCTAAATAGGCGAGAGTTTCCTAGCTGACTGATATAGACTGCACTGCTTGTATCGCAATAATCACAGGCAGCGTGGCTATCCGAAGCCATTTTTTAATTCGCTGTAAAAAATGATTCAATTGATAAAAACTCACACAAATTACATATTTTGAAAAAGTATTTTCTTTTCTTTCTAACGATATAAAGATTATTAAAGATTGGACCATAAATAGGCCATAAATTCCGAGCTGAACGGCTTAGACTGCAAAATTAATTCATTAAAATCAAAACTTTGCTGCTGATATCGCTGTAACAATCAGCAGGCAGAGACAATATTTTATTATCAGCAGGGGCTGGTATACGGACAGTTCCGCAAATTGGGTGATTTTGGCTTAATTAATCAATGACATCCCTTAATCAGTAAAAATCGATAATCAAATTTGACGTGTTTCTTAGTTAGAAGGATATTAATGTGTATGCAAGATTTAAAATTTGAGTGATCTCCCGTTTGGAACTTATACGTCGACACGTACATACCAAAATCTCTCCTTTATATATTAGATGCATGGGAAATTATCTTTACTATAAAAATGCACCGGAAATGATTTTTACAATAAAAATGCATTGGAAATGATTTTTGCTATGAAAATGCATTGGAAATGCATCAGAAATGATTTTTACTATAAAAATGCATAGGAAATGATTTTTACTATAAAAATTGATTGGAAATTAATTTTACCATAAAAATGCATTGGAATTGATTTTTACAATAAAAATGCATTGGAATTGATTTTTACTATAAAAATGCATTTGCCAATGATTTTTACTATAAAAATGCATTTGCCAATGATTTTTACTATAAAAATGCATTTGCCAATGATTTTTACTATAAACATTCGCAATAAATGATTTTACTTATTAGAATGTATTTGCCAATGAATTTTGGAAGTCCCCAATAATTATAAAGAAGTATTATTAATGATTTTGAATAATTTTCATATTTCTACTTCCACCCGCCAGCGTGAAATTCCCAATTCGGAAATAAGACTAAGCATGAACTCCCGGTGAGAGTCGAACTCATAAAAGTTTATGTAAAGAGTTCTAGTTTCACAGGGAGCTTATTTCTTTGAAACCATTTTGGGACGGGAAACTGGTCTCCTTAAAGAAAAAGGATCTTATTTTCTTTTTAAAAAAATCTTATATAAGCGTAAAAAGGCGGACTAAAAGGCATTGATTTCAATTCACTTGACGCCGATTTGGAGATAATTCTGAGCCCACCCCTCCATTGCACCCGGACCCTACCTCCTGTTAGTTCGTTTACACTTTTTGTTCTTTCTTTCTTTTTTTTCCTGTCAGTCCCTTTATCTGTCTATCTATCATTCTTTCTTTCTTTCTTTCTCTTTCTTTCTTTCTTTCTTTCTTTTGTCAGTCACTTTATCTATCTATCTATCTATCTATTTTCTCACTAGTTTCTCTTTCTTTCTTTCTTTCTTTCTTTCTTTTGTCAGTCACTTTATCTATCTATCTATCTATTTTTCTCACTAGTTTCTCTTTCTTTCTTTCTTTCTTTCTTTCTTTTTTTCTTTCTTACTTACTTTCTTTCTTTCTTTTCCCGTCAGACCCTTTATGTGTCTGTCTATCTATCTATCTTTTCCTCATCAGTATTTCTTTCTTTTTCTTTCTTTCTTTCTTTCTTTCTGTCAGTCACTTTATCTATCTATCGATCTATTTTTCTCACTAGTCTCTTTTTCTTTTTTCTTTCTTTCTTTCTTTCTTTCTTTCTTTCCTTTAATGGCCATTTCTATCTATCTATCTCTCTCTCTCTCTCTCTCTCTCTCTCTCTCTCTCTCTCTCTCCTTTCTCACCAGTCTTTCTTTCTTTCTTCAGTCCCTTTTTCTATCTATCTATCTATCTATCTATTTTTTACCTTTTGATCTTTCTTCTTTTTTTCTTCACTCTCTTTTAGTCATTTCTTTCTTTCTTTCTTTCTTTCTTTCTTTCTTTCTTTCTTTCTTCAATCCCCATTTCTATCTATCTATCTATCTATCTATCTATTTTCTCACTAGTCTCTTTTTCTTTCGTTCTTATTTTTTCTTTCTTTAATCCCCGTTTCTATCTATCTATTTATTCTCTCTCTCTCTCTCTCTCTCTCTCTCTCTCTTTCTCACCAGTCTTTCTTTCTTTCTTTCTTTCTTTCTTCAGTCCCTTTTTCTATCTATCTATCTATCTATCTATCTATCTATTTGTCTACATTTTGATCTTTCTATCTTTCTTCACTTTCTTTTAGTCATTTCTTTCTTTCTTTCTTTCTTTCTTTCTTTCTTTCTTTCCTCAATCCTCTTCTCGATCTATCTATCTATCTATCTATCTATCTATCTATCTATCACACACACACACACACACACACACACACACACACACATGTACGCGCGTGCGCATGCGTACATAAACTTTTCATTTCTTAATTTTGCGCTCGAATGACGTTCAAGTGAACTGTCATAGTCGTTCGAGCGTGCCCATCTCGGGACAAAAGAAGCGGCAATAAAAACAGCGACAAATTCACCGATTTACACCAACTGGTGTTTTGCCGACACGTACCCTTCACTTCCTACCCGCCCCCCAAATATAAGTGTCCCTCGTCTCACACCCCTGATTGAATCAGGCGACGTTTAAACAACACAGAATCAAATTTCACTTAGCTCTGTCTGAGCCAAGACAGAGCACAACGGGCGCCTACCATGTTGCGATATGCACTTATATAGTAAAAATCATTTCCAATGCATTATTATAGTAAAAATCATTCGCCAATGCATTTTTATAGTAAAAATCATTTCCAATGCATTTTTCATAGTAAAAATTGATTTCCAATGCACTTTTATAGTAAAAATCATTTTCCAAAGGAATAATCCAATGCATTTTTATAGTAAAATCAATCATTTCCAATGCATTTTCATAAGTAAAAAATCATTTCCAATGCATTTTCCATCCAATTTTCATAGTAAAAATCATTGCCAATGCATTTTCATAGTAAAAAATCATTTCAATGCATTTTTATAGTAGAAATCATTTCTAATGCATTTTTAAAGTAGAAATTTCCAATGCATTTTAATGTAAAAATCATTGTCCAATACATTAGTAAAAAATTTTCCAATGCATTTTTATAGTAAAAATCCTTGTCCAATGCATTTTCATAGTAAAATCATTTCCAATGCATTTTTAAGTAAAAAATCATTCCAATGCATTTTTATAGTAAAATCATTTCCAATGCATTTTTATAGTAAAAATCATTGTCCAATGCATTTTTATAGTAAAAAATCATTGTCCAATGCATTTCATAGTATAAAAATCAATTTTTCCATGTATCTTCATAGTAGAAACCGTTGGTCAATTCATTTTATACTAAGATCATTTCCAATGCACTTAAATAGTAAAAGTAATTTCAATAGGTGTGTTAACTAGTAATCAGACAATCCCATAATCAGATAATTTCATGTTACCCTAGCAACATCTGCAATCAAAATAGACTCCGAACCACAGTTTGAAAATATTGTGCCAATATATGATATATATATATATATATATTATATATATATAATATATATTATAATATGTGTGTGGTGTGTGTGTGGTGTGGTGTGTGTGTAAAAAGAATAGAATTGAATCCGACAATATGAGGAAATGAGTAAAAAAGAAAATGTAGATGGATAAAAAGGAATTTAATCGATCTCTTTAATCGATATCACTTACACATGTGTTTCGCGTCAGTTTATTCAAAAATGTATACGGATTACGCTATTATTATTATTAAAATAATCAGATGAAATTGAAATAATGATAATAATAATATTGGAAAAATGTAAAAATTTCCGTATACAGAAGGATTTTTTACGACCTTCATCAGAGTGAATTTTATTTTCAAAATTTATATATGTCAAAAAAATAAAAATTCACTCTGATGAAGGTCGTAAAAAATCTTTCTGTATACGGAATATTTTTACATTTTTCCTCTTCTTCTTCTTCTTCTTCTTCTTCTTCTTATTATTATTACTATTATTATTATTATTATTCCAATTTCATCTGATTATTTTAACAATAATAATAGCATAATCCGTATACATGATATCGATTAAAGTGATATCGATTAAATTCATTTTTTATCCCTCTACATTTTTTTTCTTTACTCATTTTCCCTCAATATATATATATATAATATATATATATATATATATATATATATATATATATTTATATATATTAAACAGTAATTTGATTACTAGTATTTCATGTTTAAAGACCAGAGTATTAAGGGCATTTAGGAGGATAATGTGGTTCCTATCTTTCCCCCAAGGGTATTAGTTCAAAAGTAAACGTAAAACCGGAGAGGAAGCTTACATCCATATTTGATCGTTATGGTAATACCTCGCATAAATAGTTGTTTCAAAAGCTAGCAGCATTTTGACTGCCCCTTTAAGACAACAAAAACGGATACTCAAGGAAGCCGCGCTAAAGCCAAAAATTTTGGGAGTGGTTACTGTTTAAACTGAATTTTCATAGGTGTGTCTATGTAATTTCCAATGCCATTTTTATAGTAAAAATTCATTTCCAATGCATTTTTATAGTTAAAAATCTTTTTCCAATGTATTTTATTAGTAAAAAATGATTTCCAATGCATTTTATAGGTTAAAAGCATTGTCTAATGCCATTTTATAGTTTAAAATCATTTCCAATGCATTTTTATACTTAAAAAATCATTCAATGTATTTTTAAGTTAAAAAATTCATTTGTCCAATGCATTTTTATAGTTAAAAATCAATTTCCAATGCATTTTTATAGTAAAAATCATGCCAATGCATTTTTAGTAAAAATATCATTTCCAATTGCATTTTTATAGGTAAAAATCATACCATACAAACATAATGCCCCAAGTAATGCTAAACACATTGTTAAAACCAATTACTAAAAGTATAAATATAAATACACGATGATGTATAACTTCCTAACCGTTAGGATGACATAACCCCAGAGGTTGATATGCCAGTTTAAAATCAATAAACAAACAACAAACAAAATATTTCATGTTTAAGACCAGAGTAAAAACATATGTATTAATAGCTGGGATGATAATGGGGTTCATATTCTTCCCCCAAGGAAATTAACCCAAAAGTAAAACGCAACTGGAGAGAAAGCCTAGATTTATTCATTGGTCGATATATTTGGTAAATGCTATTTCGCATGAAAATATGTTGTAGAAAAAAATGGCATTATTTTGACCGCCTTTTAAGACAACAATGGATACTCAGGAAGCCAAGCTAACCGGGAGTGGTTTAAACTGAATTCTCATAGGTGTGTCCTAGTAACTAGAAATACGAATATTCGGTTCTATTGCTTAATCGGATAATATAGATTTACTTTCTTTCTTCTTTCTTTCTTTCTTAATTTTCATCATTCTTCTTTCTTTCTTCTTAATTTCCATTCTTTTCTTTCTTTCTTTTCTTTCCTTAATTCATTTCTTTCTTTCTTCTTTCTTAATTTCATTCTTTCTTTCTTTTTCTTTTCTCTTAATTTCATCTTTCTTCTTTTCTTTCTTTTCTAATTTCATCTTTCTTTCTTTCTTTCTTAATTCATTCTTTCTTTTCTTTTCTTTTCTTTCTTAATTCATTCTTTCTTTCTTTCTTTCTTTCTTTTCTTTTCTTTCTTAATTTCATTCTTTTCCTAATTTCATTCTTTCTCTTTCTTTCTTTCTTTCTTTCTTTTCTTTTTCTTAATTTCATTCTTTCTTCTTTCTTTTCTTCTTCTTATTCATCTTCTTCTTTCTTTCTTTCTCTTCTTCTTTCTTTAATTCATTCTTTCTTTACACCATCTTCTTCACCCTCTATGATTTCCTTTTGCTTCCCTTTTTCTCTCGTGCTATACCCTGGTTCCTTTCGTTAATGGTTTAGGGTTTTAGCGCTGGTTAGTGGTTAGGGTTCAGGTGTTTTACTATGTTTTAATGTGGAAAAATTAAATAAATCTTAATTTTATCAGTCAATGAGCTGGTTTCCCTCCCTTTGTTATGTGGAGTTTTTCATAGGATTGAATTAACCCCCTTTTAATCTTCTTTAATTTTAAATAGAATTATGTGAATCACCGAATTATTCTAATCCTAGGATTTAAGACTATTTCATCTTCTTCTTGTTTTACCTCATTTAATTCTTTTTCACACTTAATATAATAAAATTGGTGCGTAGGGTTTAAATTCCATATATAATTTTTGTCATTTCTTTCCTAGTATAACCTCCGAAAACTAATGTTTCTTTAAACCAATATATAAATATCTAGGAGATCCATGTTATCAATTCCCCAGTGTATCTTTAGTGATCTTTTAGTTCGTCTTCTTGCGTTATCACCGAAGTTAATTTCCGAAACTTTTATTTTCTATGACTTCATTTTTCCCTACATTGCGTTCGTGTTTTCTTATCATTGTTCTTTCCTGGGTAAACGATTTCATGTGGATATATGTTTAATACTGCTTTTTCAAAACGTGGGTATTTTTTAAATAAAAAAATAGAAAAATGTCTTTCAGGTTTTTTAACCAGGGTTAAAAGACAGTCAGGATAACCCTAAACCGAAACTTTTTAGACCATTATTTTTTTCTGATGCATTGCACCATTGGGGGAGCGATTTAAAGTTTTGTTTAAACAGGGAAAAAAAGCCTGCGTGTTTTATTTTAAAGCATATTAATTTAAAAGCATAAGGGAGGTGTAAACCGAACCCGAACTTTTTTAAACTTTACTTTTCCGATGGCAAGTATTCATTGGGGAACCTTAGGAAAAAGGCTTTTGGTAAACAAAGAAAAGCTGGGGTTTAGTCCAGGCCGTAAGTGTAAGCCGAAAACCCGACTTATTATTCCGCATTTCGCCTCGTTACCATTGTTATGTGGAACTGAGAAGGGTTTTGGTTTAAACGAGCCCGCAAAAAGTTTCGGCTTCAGCGTTACCCTTACCGCGTTTTTTTAACCTGAACTATTTAATAATATACAACCAAGAAAACTATAACTACTTAAACATGTAAGGTGGCTGACGCGGTGGAGGACTTAGCCACATTGTAATTTAAAGCGAGTAAACATGATAAGAAAAGAACATTAAACTCATCATAAAATAAATGTTATGACAAACATTTTAAAACCAAGAGAAGATTTATTGAAAATGCAGTATCACACTTGAAGCAGGAATTTACGAATTAATTTGAAACAATGTTCTAAAAAGATACAGTGACACTTTGACTTTTACGAGTTTAATTCGTTCCGCTCATAAGTCAATTTCCTCGTTATATCCAAATCAATTTTCCACATTGAAAAAAACTGAAATGACAATAATCGTTCCAACATCGCAAAACTCCTTTTTTTGTTACGTTTTTCAAATAGAAAATACCACTGTATTGTATAAAAGCAAACATTACTATGATATATCTATATATATATAATATTTATATATATATATATTATATATATATATTATGTGTGTTGGTGTGTTGTGTGTGTGGTGTGTAGTATTGTTTGCTTTTAAAAGACCGCTTTTATAAGGTCGAACACCAGATTTCTGGTCAGGCAAAAAAACTAATAAATATGCTCTTGTTGTTTCAACTCTACTATACATTACTGTCGGATACATTTCCATTTTACTTTCATATTGTCTACAGAAAAAAAAAACAAAATCGGAAATTGTTTTAATATATCACGGAGGCCAAAAAAATTTTCGAATATATAATAAGGACCCCAACACTTTGGATTTGTCCAACATTAGTTTAATTCCTAAATCTTTCCATCTTCATCCAATTGTGCTGTTAGATTTACTTTTTTAAAACCTTGCTTTTTTGTAGCTGGGATTACATTCTTGAACATTTTTTTGATATTTTATACACTTTTTACTTCAAAACTCTTTTGATGGGTTTTACTTAATGATAAAAAGCTCCTGATTTTTTAAAATAAATTTTATTTATATTTTTTACACAGAATACGCATATATATATATATATTATATATATATATATAATATATATTGATATATATAGTATTTATATAAGGGCGGGTTTTTGTATTGTAGTATATGTATGTCCGGAGAAGAAAACTTTCGAAAAAAAATAAAAACAATTAACGACAAAGTAAATATATATATACACATTAGATAATCACCAGTGGCTTTGTTTTTGAGCAAAATAATAAAGATAATTGAAATATATATCGTGGAAATAATTGGAAAAAAAAAAAAATTAACAGATAACAGTTATGGATTTTTCATCGTTAATATTTTAGATAAGTACAACATTAAACGTTTTCGCTTTTCAGAGTAGCTGTGATCCAATGCAAGGGTTTTATTCTCTTTTTCTTTTTTTACATAGGGATTTTAAACTGGGTGGCATCCCAAGGATCAACTTCTAACCACGATTTTCAGTGATAATCGGTATCTATTTCTGCTGGTGGCACATAACTTTAATTTTTAAAAAATTCCTTATCCTCTCTTTACCAGGCGACGCCCGATGTCTGTTGCCATCTTTTCTAAGTATTACTTTAATATATATATACTATTATATTCTTATTTTCTATTTTTCATATATTATAATATATTTTATCAGATGTTGTTAGGAGGTTCTTTCTTCTACGTTTTATGCTGTCTAGTGGTATATACATATTTTGAATGTTAATTTTTGTATCTGCTTATTCCGGGTTTTTCTTTTTTGGATTAGCTAGTTACATATATTCGGTTTGGAATGGCATTTTCTTTGTTCGATAGCAATTATTGTGATATATTTTATCAATAATGTATTTATACATTAATATTTCTATTTCATCTTGGTGCAATAATTATTCAGACAATATATTACCTCGGTTGTTTTTGGTTTTTCTTTTTTTGTCTTTGTTTTTATTTTGTTTTTCTTTTCTGTTTTTTTTTTTATTACGTACATTATCTTTCTTATTTAATGTATCCATCATTTAACTGATTTCTCCACTATTTATCTGCTTCAAATCCCTTTGATTATTATTTGTACTTCCCACAATAAAAAACCGGTACATGATTAGCCTATTTCTGCCTAACATTTCAAATATTCATCAATTTCTTCTTTCTATTATATATATACTTATTATATAGTCTTATTACTTATAAAGTCATCCACCTAGCGACATTCGTATGATTTTTCCGGCATATCATGCCTCTTCAGTGTGATGCTATAATATATTATTATATCATTATATCTATTATTCTTATATATATTATATAAGTTAACGAGAAAGGAAATGAATTTCCACATTGAGTCTATTAGAATAATTAAAGGATATGAAACAACAACACATTTGCGAAAAGGAAAAAAATTTTATTCATTATTAAATGCTAACTTAATGGTAACCAATATTTCGATTTTATTTCATTAAATTATCATCTTCCCAGAGCTTGTTCTTTTTTTTTACTCCTCGATCTTATTCTGATGAGCGGAGACGAAAATTATTTGAATTCAAAAAACGAAAAACCAGTTGGTGCTGGAAATTTTTTGTCTATATTTGAAAAACTTACCGCCATAATCCTTCTTTTGGGGAACATGTCATATGTTCTCTCGTCTTTTTGTGAATTCCACATTTTATTTTTTCCTCTTCCCGCTTCTCTTTGATAATAGTACGGCTTTTCTTTCTAGTTCTTAGTTTATACATAAAAAAAAAAACTATAGCCTGTTGAAGATTCGATTTTTTATAAATACTATTTCGAACTTCATATATTGTTTCAATCATTTAGCTTTAATGAAATTATGATTATTATAAATCTTCTCACTTTAAACCAGCTATTGTGTTCATTTCTGATTCTTTTCTTTCTTTCTTTCTAATGTTCATTGTGTGGTTTTATGTATTATGTTTTTACTATCCATCTTTGATTTGTGTTACAGACATCCTTTACTTTTCCACAAAGGAGTAAACATAATTTTTTCTGCAAAACCAACATTAAACAAAAGACCATTTTTAGTCATTGTCGCCTTTTTATCTTCTTGTGGTTCAATATACTTTGTTCTAAATAATTTTTTTTTTTTTTTTTTTCTCTAATATGTAAATTAATTTTTTATTTAAAAAACAATACTATGTTTTCTATGCCTTCTTTATTATATCTTGTTTCAGAATCGATTCAAGATGATTTTTGAAAACGGATAAGGGACCTCTTTTTTCCGCTTCTGTTATGCTTTGTGCACTACCACATGTAATGGTCTTAAAAAGGATTGAAAAAAATTTTCCTTATTACTATTTTTTGAAGAATACGAAGAAGGAAATTCAAATTGGCTGCACCGTCCAGCAAAAAAATTCTTAATGGACCCTGGCAGTGGTTTGGAATTTAACAAATAAAAATCTGTTATATTAGTTACCAAAGACTTATGATTTCTTTTCAGGAGAGATGGTTTATAGAACTTTAGATAACGAATCAATAAGTATTTGAATCAAAAACATTTTAATTGAATTTTCAATAAAAAAAAGGCTTTACATATTTAATGTCTTTTTTTAAAATGGCCTTTGATATTTAAGGCGCCTTTTAATATTTAAGGCCTTTTTTTATTCACAAATAAATTTGCTCTGTTTATTAAAAATTTATAGCATTGAAGCTCCATACGGAACCTGAACTCTACCAACCAAACTATTGGTTAGAGAAATTAGGATCCTGCCAGAATCACCCTTTTCTACCAATGAAACTCTGATGTACCTTCTTTCCAACAATAGCAACTTATTATTATCTTTTATATACTTATTTATATATATATACTTATTATATCAATAATATAATTATTACACACACTACAGGTGTATAAAAAGATATCGAGATTTATTGGTACTTTTTTGACATCACCTTGCCATTCTGTAAAAAAAATTAAACGTTCTCATTCATTCCATTTTCTTTATAATGGTAAACTATTAGCCCTTTGAATTTTGTAATTTTTTTAAAATCCTTGTATTCAGAAAAAGAAATAAAAGCAACGTTCCATTCATTTCTTTTTCTCAAAATTCTTAGTACCAAAAAATCCTCCGATTTACACTCTTGGACACACCTTTTATTCATCTCATATACTCCATACTAATTTATATACTTTAATCTATTTACTATTTTTATATTTATATATATATGTGGTGTGTGTGTGTGGTGTGTGTGGTGAGTGTGTGCGTGTCTGTACTATAATATTATAGTAAGTTTAGTTGCGTTAATTGTATATTGAGCTTATATTTCTATTATTATATCTATATTATATAATATTATATATTGCTCCTTTCCGCATGTCTGGGAGTCTGCGTTACTCTTTTTTTCTTTCATTCTTTCTCTATGGTCATCATTTCATTCTTTCTATTCTGTTTTGTGCGTGTGGTTGGTCTTCTGCTGTTTTGTTTGGCTTACTTCTTTGGCTTGGTTTATATTCATGCTTAAACCCTGTGTTGTTGTGTTTTTATTTTCTTATATACCGAATACATTTGTTTTATTCTTAATGTTTGTGTATTCGCTTTTTTTCTTTTCAACTGTCTTTTTTTTTTTTTTTTATATATATACGTTTTCTTGATACTCATTAAAAAATAAATAATATATATTTTGTAAAAAAATTTCCTCCGATTAAGTGGGATCCTAACCCCATGTTACTACCCCACATCCGGGTCGGACCCTCTGGGAAATAAATGTCGATAAAAGGCCCTGGCGTACTCGTTTTGTATGTGTGTGTTTGTGTTGTGTTGTGTTTCCTTTTTCTCTTCTTTTACTTTCTTTCTTTCTTTCTTCTTTCTTCTTTCCTCCAGTAGTTCTCATTTCTTTCTTCTTTCTCTTTGTGCAGTTTCTTTTGCTTGTTCTTATCTCAATCTCATTCTTTAGCTTGTTCTGTGTTCCCTTTTGCGTTTTGCTTTCGTGTAGTGCTGTGTGAATGTGTTTCTCATTCTTTCTTCTTCTTTTCTTCTTCTTACCTACTTCACCCTCTGTTTTATTTTCTTCCTCTTTCTTTATTGGGCCTTTCTTTTGTCTTACCCCCATTACCTTTCTTTTTTCTTTCTTCTTTTTCTTTCTCTTTCTATATTCCTTGCTGTGTGTGATGTTGTTTTTCTCTTATTATGATGTGAACAGATTTCCGTTGTGATTTCTTTAATTCTCTTTTTTTTGGTTTCAAAGGTATATATGTCCCGCTAATTTGTTTCAAATGTTCTTTTTATTGTCGTGCTCTATCTTAATTTTTTTTTTTATTTTTTCTCATTTCAATTGCTCTCAAGTGATTCTTAGTAGGCCGTATTTATATTTTTTCTTTACATTCTTGTTTTCTTATTTCTTTTATAACATTTCAGATGGTATTCTTTTAAGGTCATTATTTTGATTTCAGCGTACTTTCCCGCTTTATCCCCGCCGGTTTAGTTCGAATTTTTCAAACGATTGCCTTTATTCTATTGTTATAATCTTTTTTCTGTAGCTCTGTTTCATATGTTCTTGCTATTTCTTATTGTTTCTTTTTTCCTTATTTTCCTACTTTATATATTTAAGCCCACTTTTAAAATATATGATTTATGCTGTAAAGAGTCTGTTGTCTTTTCTGTTATTCTTTCTTGCCTAGCTTGTCATCTTTTCCATGTTTTCCTTTTCTTTGTATGTCCTTTTACCATACGCCCACCGCTCCCTCCTTATTTCTTCCCCTATTTCGTTAATCCATTATGCCCATTACAAATACGAGTCATTGTAAAAATAATTTCTGATGTGATATATTCACTTGATCAACCCCATATAGCAATAGCCGGTGCTGGGTGCGACCCACTTAAGTCCCCATGATCTTGTACTGTGGTTGCTGAGTTCCTTGTGTCCGCTACAATGAGATTCTTCGTAAAATACTTTAGTAAACAGCACAGTCTGTAGTTTCATTCTACTTCTTAAATCTTGTTCAGAATCCGATCAAGAGTGATCATCTGATGAAAAACGGAATAAAACTCTCTCCGTCTGACGATTTTGCATCACACCATTCGTGAGGACAGACCATCAGACAAATATAAATGCACGAGTGTACCCCGATCTGTCTCCTGGGTGGAGGACTATTAAAAAAATGCGATTTACATCCGGGATGATCAATTCGTCATGCCGGTTGACCGAGTTTGCGGGGACGGTTAAAAAAATTTCCTAAAAGTTAGAGCTACTCATTGCAACTATGACCGTCTCAAGTGAGTCTTCCGAAATGCTGACTCCAAAATGAGGCAGTAAGGGCGCCACCACCGGTCTATTTACTTGTCAAACAAATTGTAATGAAATAATGAGTGTGAGGAAAGATAGTTTAAAAATGGCAAGCTGATTATCCTCTGCGTTTCAAAGGAACATAACCATACGTTAATTACAGCGGTAACTTAAAGTTAAATAAAAGTACTACTTTTTTTAGCTCAAAAAACACTACTAGGAAAATAAACGTGATTTTTTTTGTCAAATATCCAGATATTAATCCACCGTGCTTCAAACTTTTCTTAATGTTGATTATTACCAGTTGTTATTTTATGCTTAGACATGATGACTGACAAGACTACTACGATGATGCCGTGATATGAACATATTAAACAAAAATATCTGTTTTTTTATATATTCGGGAAAGACGGGGGTCCAAACCCCGATTCGGAAGAAGACACCGCCCGGTGATTCAACTTTATGTATCGAGAAGCGAATCGTTGGTCCATATGAAAGAAAGTAGTGACGGAGTATGGTCCGTGCAATGGCGAACAACCCTACAATGCATGAGGTGTTTAGATCGAATGTGGGACAAAAAGTTAGTGATATGAAAGATCGACTTGCCATCCGGCATTTGAACGATATTACTTAAAAGGCGCGTGGGATAAGATAGATGCACTTGTCTAAAGTCACAAAAAATCCTTAATGTCCCTTGACAGTCTTTGGTAATAAAAACACAAATTGTCTAATGTGGTACCAAAGGCTAATAAACAGTACTTATTTTATTACGCACTCTTTAAAACTCTATAAGGATGCATCTGATCCATAGGTGCTATGTCTTGAACAAAACTCAAAATCTATGTTTCTTCGCTAAGATAGATAGATAGACTAGACTAGATATTAAAAACAGGCCCCTGAAATATGATAAGATAAAATAGGTACGGGTAGTATAGACCCAGAGAGACCAGATAAGAAAATACCTGAGATAGATAGATAGAATAGAGAAAGGAAAGAACGAGAGAATCAGAAGAAGAAGACGTGACAGCCAGTTTGAAAAACCCTATTTACAGTAACCTGCTTATTTGCTCAGAGGTCACCATCTAAGTACTGAAGAGGCTCATGTTGTAACTTCATAGATCTATTTGAGGTTCTGTTCGCTAATTGGGATAAATCATCACAGGTCGTGTTGACAGCACGGATCTCCTGATTTCTTCTCACCACTCATCCCTATGGCTATTGCTCCTGGGGAAGGTCCTTGCGCGAGAGGAAGAGAGAGAGAGAGAGAAGCATCTAGTATCCGATGAACACTTATGATCATAGATAAGAATAGAAACTGATAGATAGATAGATAATTGAACAGTTTGAAATAGATTACAGGATAGATATGAACAGGCTGTAAATGATGATAGATAGATAGATAGGATAGTATAAGATAGTGAGAGAGTGAGAAGATGAAAGAGTGAGGGGTGAAGAGAGAGGAAGCTAGGTGAACCACATAGTAGACTAGATAGACTACGAGTACATGCAACAGTATTAGAAATAGATCAGATTGAACAGGGCTGAGATAGATAGAAGATAGGAGCTAGGCGATAGCATAGATATCAGTAGTAAGAGATAGAGGAGAGATAGAGAGAGAGAGAGAGAGAGAGAGAGAGAGAAGAAAGAGAGGTGAGGAGAGAGAGGGCGGGTTGAATACTTCGATTGACAGTAGATAAGAGTAATTAACTGAAAACCTGGAGATACATACATGTGAACCAGGATGGACTAAAATGACATAAGTAAGAATATTAGAATGATAGATTACTTTAGTTTTTTGCATCGGGCTATTGATCAGCAGTCTAGGCGTCATTTTATGGCTAAAGGCTTATTGGGTCGTGCTTATTTGTACGTTCATATCTCTACCTAATGTCTATAGGTTGTTGTGTTTTTCTCAGACAGGTGTTCATTTATTTTATTTTTTCTCGGTTTTTTTGCACCACGCTCCCTATCCCCGAAATGCCCAGAATAAGTATTGTAATTAATTAGAATCCTAATATATTGCTTGCATGAGTATTAGATGAGGTAGTGGATCCAGAACCCTAACAAGAGGTAAAATACCACCTCCATCGGACCACGTATACTGGCGCACTGCTCGTCCGGTGTGTCCCTCTTCCAATAAGTGTCCAGAGAATGGCAACGAATCGGGACATATTTTCTACATATTCGGCCTCAGAGCTCCAAATATGCAGTTATTTGCATAGACCCTAGTATATCTTTTTTTATAATGTCGATCTGAGAAAAGTACGACTTCACAAGAAAAGACTGAACGCGTGCATGCAAATGAGAGAGGGATGGAGATAGAGAGAGAGATAGAGGGAGAGAGAAGGATGAGATGAGACGAGAGAAGTGTTACGTGATTTAGGGGGGGCTTAATTCCTCTGCCGTAAGGTGAGAGAGTGAGACAGTGTGTACACTTGGACCTTGACAACAGGGTGTGTGTGTGCAGCTGGAAATAGGCTGCTCTGTGTGAGTATAATATAAGGAGAGAGAGGCCGGAGGGAAGAGGGGAGAGAGAGGGGAGACGAGGGGGCCGCCGAGAGAGAGAAGAGAGAGGTGAAAAAGATAATAATAGGATCTCCTTCTCTC
>CM042170.1:74370429-74372100 GCA_023376005.1 Doryteuthis pealeii | reverse complement strand
CATGGTGTTTTGCCGCCACGTACCTCACTCTACCCCCCCCCCACCAAATCTTTTAAGTGGTCCCTCGTCTCACACTCCCTGATTGAATCAGGCACGTTGAAACAACACAGAATCAAATTTCACTAGCTCTGTCTGAGCCAGACAGAGGCCAACAACGGGCGCCTACCATGTGCGATATGCACTTATATAGTAAAAAATCATTCCAATGCATTTTTATAGTAAAAATCATTCGCCAATGCATTTTATAGTAAAAATCATTGTCCAATGCATTTTTATAGTAAAATCATTTCCAATGCTTTATATGTAAAAATGATTTCCAATCATTTTATAGTAAAAAATGATTTCCAATGCTTTTATAATAAAACTGATTTCCAATACATTTCTCTAGTAAAAATCATTGCCAATACATCTTTTATAGTTAAAAATCATTCCAATGCATTTTTATGTAGTAAAAATCATTTTCCAAGTGCAGTTTCATAGTAAAAATCATTTCTAATGCATTTATGGTAAAAATCATTTCCAATGCCATTTTTATAGTAAAAATCTTTCCAATGGCATTTTTCTATAGTAAAAATCATTTCCAATGCATATTTTATAGTAAAAATCATTGTTCCAATGCATTTTTATAGTAAAAACCATTTCCAATGCATTTTTATTAGTAAAAATCAATACCATACAACATAATCCCCAATAATCGCTAACACCATTGTTAAAACCAATTACTAAAAGTTAAATATAAATACACGATATGTATAACTTCCTAACCAGTTAGGCCATGACATAACCCCAGACGGTGTTGATATGCCGTTAAAACCAATAATATAACAAACAAAACAAATATTTCATTTTAAAAAACCAGGAGTAATTACCACTGTATTAATTAGCTGGGAGAATAATGGCTGGTTCCTATCTTTCCCCAAGGAATAACCCAAAGTAAAAAACGCAAACTGGAGAACAAGCCTAGATTTTATATTTTGGGCGATATATTGGTAAATGCCATTTCGCATAAAATATGTTGTAGAAAAAAATGGCATTATTTTGAGCGCCTTTTAAGACAACAATGGATACTCAAAAGCCACGCTAACCCAAAATTCCAGGAGTTGTTTAAACTGAATTCTCATAGGTGTGTCCAAGTAACTAGAAATACGAATATTGCGGTTACATCGCTAATCGAATAATATACATTTACAAGACTTCGTTGCAAGATCCTGCTGTTAATTATATCTATATATAATGGAGATAGACTGCATTTTTGTCTGAAGCCGAAACTATATTACTACTCAAGTCACAATTCCTTTAATTATTTACGTCAAATTCTCCATGATTTAATTCTGTTTAAACCTTCAGTTATTAATAAAATTGTTTCTACATTATTAATACTGTTGACCATATCTACGTACTAATAACATGCAATTGTATATGTATACAACAAAATAGCGATTTACAGTTGAACGGAAGGCTAATGCGTGCGTAATTGATTATTTAAAATTTTTATTTAATTAAAGTGATGTCGTTAGATTATGATTTCTAATTTTTGGTTTTACTGAAGAAATATAAACAAAAATCTGAGATAAATCTTAAAGGAATTTATTACAAGAAATAATAACTGCATATTTCCTTTACTTCCTATTTTAACCTTAAATAGGTGGGAGAGTAGTTTAGGAAAATTTA
>CM042170.1:74342929-74365429 GCA_023376005.1 Doryteuthis pealeii | reverse complement strand
TCTTTCTTTCTTTCTTCCTACTTTCATCTTTTTCCTTTTCTTTATTCCTTATTCAACCGCTCCCTTCCTATTTCTTTCCCCTTTTCTTCTATCCCTTACTCTCTTGTAAATATGAATATTCATGACACCCTTGCAGCCGTCTGTGGACCCCCTGCTATTGAGGTTGCAGACCCCCAATGGTCCCCGGACCACAGTCTCTTAAACCTTCTGCTCTAACAGACAAAATGAAATGCATTTTGGTGAAAATGTGTTTATTTAATGAACCTTATAAAAATTAATTCAGTCCTCTCGAAGAACTGAAAGTCCTATCGGAGAGGATTAGAATACCCCGTCTGTATCGTTAATAGAGGGATAAGACACCCCCACCAAAAAGGAATGTTCTGGGTATGTGCTAAAATAATGAGAGGTGTGACGTCAGCTAATTGGATGATAAAAATTTACAAGACACCCTAAAAGTTATCTGCGGACCCCTACTATTGACGTTGCGATCCCCAGTTTGAAGACCACTGGCTTACACTACCTGTCGTTGCCCAAGTGGTCACTCATCCAAGTACTGAACAGGCCCATTACTGCTTAACTTCAGTGATCTAATTTGAGGTTCTGTCGCTAATTGGATAATCATCATCAGGTCGTGTTGACAGCACGGATCTCCATGACTCTTCTTCACCACTCATCCCTATTGGCTATTGCTCCTGGAAGGTCCTTTGCGCAGCATCTGGTATCCGTGCAAAACTGATCGATGTAGTATTTAACTAGCCGACACACACTGGTGCGTCCAGGAGAACGCCACTTGTGAGCTCATCATTACTTCCACAGTTATGTTCAGCATATTTATCGAATAGTATAAATGTCGAGCATGTCCAGAACGCCACTTGTGAGCTCGTCCTTGCTCCTCCAATAGTGTCCAGCGTATTTATCAAATACTGTCAAGTTAAAGCGACAGTCCTTCCAGGCTGTGGTAGTATCAGTGTTACTGTATGGCTACACCACTTGGACCTTGACAAGGCACCTGGAGAATAGGCTGGATGGGAGCTGCACAAGAATGCTTCGTGCTAACACTCCACAAGAAGGCATCTATACGGCCACCTGCCCCCATCACACAAACCATCCGAGTTAGACGGACAAGACATGCTGATAACTGTTGGAGAAGTAAAAATGAACTCATAAGCGGCGTCCTCCTGAGGAAACCAGCACAGAGACATGTTAGTTAGGGTCGTCCAGCAAAGACCTACATAGACCAGTTCTGTGCAGATACTGGATGTTGCGTGGAGGACCCGCCGGAGACAATAAGTGATAGGGACGATTGGAGAAAGATTGTCATGGATATCCGTGCTACTGGTGCGACATAATGATGAGGATAAATGTCCAGCATGTCCTGAACGTCACTCACTATTTCGTTCTTGCTTCTCCATCTTTGTCCAGAATATTTATCGAATAATATAATTGTCTAGCATATACTGAACGTCACTCACTAGTTCGTTCTTGTTCCTCTAGCAGTGTCTAACATATTCATCGAATAATATACATTTTCAACTCCATGTGTATGTGTCCGCAGGAGAACGTCACTTATGAGTTCATCTTTACTTCTCCAGCAGTATGCAGCATGTCTTGTACGTCATACTTGGATGGTTTGTCTTATAAAAGGTAAGTGGCCGTGGTGCAGCACTACAGTAGCACTGATACGGCTTCCATACGATTGATGACCTGTCAATAGCACTCCATGCATTTCCGACGCCTACCAATGAAATATGCCTACAAGAAACTTTGGAACTTCCTACAGCAGATATCTATGAGTCTTCTCCACCACCCGTCCCTGTCGGCCATCGCTCTTGGAAATTCTACGGCACAGCCTCTAGTATCAGAGATGCCGATAGGTACGTGGCCTGCGTCCCTGACGCACAAAAATCTAAAAGGACGCAGTAAACTCGTATCCATGCATCCCGGTGTTTTTCTTTTTTCTTCCCTCGCCATTTCAACCCCCAACCCACTGCCGACGTCATACCCTGATTTTGTCTCTCATTATTTTACAGTGTGTGACACGACTTTCGAAACCACTCGCTATTTTATTGTAATTACATGTCGGTAGATTTTTTTTTTCTTTATTGGAATGGAAATAAAATCTGTCATAATGAAAGTGATACTAATGACTTTTTTCTCCAATGTTTATTTTATTTAGTTAGAAAAATATATGTAATGAACACATTTCATGTCGTTAACATTGAGTCGTAGATTTACATAATTTGACCAATCTACAAGAGTGAAATGCTTTTTAGTTGTTAAATATATATATATATATATACTAGAAAATACGTGACCCGTTGGGTCACCCATTGTGCTCGGTTTAGATTGTTGGAAAAAATCACATGATAATATTATTTCACTAATTTAAAGTTTATTAGAAAATAAGTTGTTTAAAATTAAATTGTCAGCTACGACAGAATTTATTTACTAAAAGAATAGGTAAATGAAATTATTAGTAAGACCATATAGGTCTCACTAATAATTTCATACCTATTCCTTTAGTAAATAAATTATTTTCCTTTACTTTAATTGCCATTTACATTTAATTCTACTTAAATTCATTTACATTTTTAAAATTATCTGGCCATATGGTCGGTTGTTGACTGGGTAGTGCTAAAACCAAGGAATATCTAAGTATAAATATTGTGTCCATAACATAAATAGAAAAAAATCTTTTGCTGGCGAAGGTTGATAAACACAGCTTTAGTATAATATATATATATATATATATATATATATATATATATAACTGGTATACCAGTTCCACCCTGACACCAGAAGGATGGCCCGAAGATTGGAACGGATCAATGAAAGACTTGTCAGACAGGAATTGTCTGTTCAATTCAACAAAACTTGTATAAAAGAAAAAATGCTGCCAAAATACACTTATACATATATGGAATCATCCACAGACACGTGTCTTGACTTATCAAGTCTCTTCAGTGTGGCTAGACATTTGTAAGCTACCTACAGCCGGTATTGAAACCTGATCGGTTCAGTGTCAGTCCGACACCTTAACCATTAGGCTGTCTTCACTTACAGATTGCAAAGGGATTTTTAACTGTTTTAATACACACATCACTTTGTATGTAAAGGCCGTCATAGAGTGCTCCATCCCTTCTATAGGAGAGAGGTCATACCAGGAACAGAGCAACGGTTGAATATATAAAAATTCTGATTTTTTTATATATAAGGCATAAAAATTGCATTCCCTTTTAGTCTCTTTAGAAGCTTCTTTTCATGTGTCCTTCATCAGAGGAGTGGACGTTTGAAAAAAAGTTGGCTATGAGAATCCAATTAAATTGTCAATAGACATGAAATCACCAACGAAACAGAAAGAAGAAAGACACAAACATTGCGTGCTTAAAAACGATTAACAAATCTATTTGATGTTAGTTTTTTTTATCTTGAATGTTATTAAACGATAAAAATTGGGTCGTCAGCAAATATTACAGCTTACATAACGAATTAGTATTAAAATAATGTGTAATGTATTTTTATACAAAAAAATCAATTCCAATGAATTCTTATAGTAAAACAATGCGTTAAGCGTTTCTATAGTAAAATAGGTTACATAACGAATTAGTATTAAAATAATATGTAATGTATTTTTATACAAAAAAATCAATCCAATGAATTCTTATAGTAAAACATTGCGTTAAGCGTTTCTATAGTAAATAGGTTACATAACGAATTAGTATTAAAATAATATGTAATGTATTTTTATACAAAAACAATTTCAATGAATTCTTATAGTAAACAATGCGTTAAGCGTTTCTATGGTAAAATAGTTACAAACGAATTAGTATTAAAATAATGTGTAATGTATTTTTATACAAAAAAACAATTTCAATGAATTCTTATAGTAAAACAATGCGTTAAGCGTTTCTATAGTAAAATAGGTTACAAACGAATTAGTATTAAAATAATGTGTAATGTATTTTATACAAAAAATCAATTTCAATGAATTCTTATAGTAAAACAATGCGTTAAGCGTTTCTATAGTAAATAGGTTACATAACGAATTAGTATTAAAATATGTGTAATGTATTTTTTATACAAAATCAATTCAATGAATTCTTATAGTAAACAATGCGTTAAGCGTTTCTATAGTAAATAGGTTACATAACGAATTAGTATTAAAATGTGTAATGTATTTTTATACAAAAAATCAATTCAATGAATTCTTATAGTAAAAACGTTAAGATAGTAAAAGGTTACATAACGAATTAGTATTAAAATAATGTAATGTATTTTTATACAAAAAATCAATTCCAATGAATTCTTATAGTTAAAACAATGCGTTAAGCGTTTCTATAGTAAAATAGGTTACATAACGAAAAAAATAACCAAAAAATCAATGAATTCGTAAAGCGTTTATAGTAAAATAGGTTACATAACGAATTACTATTAAAATAATATGTAATGTATTTTTATACAAAAAAATCAATTCCAATGAATTCTTATAGTAAAACATGCGTTAAGCGTTTCTATAGTAAAATAGGTTACATAACGAATTAGTATTAAAATAATATGTAATGTATTTATACAAAAAATCAATTCCAATGAATTCTTATAGTAAAACAATGCGTTAAGCGTTTCTATAGTAAAATAGGTTACATAACGAATTAGTATTAAAATAATGTAATGTATTTATACAAAAAAAATCAATTCCAATGAATTCTTATAGTAAAATAATGCGTTAAGCGTTTCTATAGTAAAATAGGTTACATAACGAATTAGTATTAAAATAATATGTAATGTATTTTATACAAAAAAATCATTCAATGAATTCTTATAGTAAAACAATGCGTTAAGCGTTTCTATAGTAAAATAGGTTACATAACGATTACTATTAAAATAATGTGTAATGTATTTTTATACAAAAGAATCAATTCCAATGAATTCTTATAGTAAAACAATGCGCAGGGCGTTTGTAGTATCCTAACATCTCGACCTGGCGAGATTAAGGGAAATCTCATAGGACGAGATCCCCAAAAATTGGGACTTCACTATTAACGTGGACATACAGCCACACGGACCTCAAGTGTGAATATTCCGGTAATAAAACCTGTTTATAAAACGTTGAACCTGAGTTAACTTCTCTACAGTAACCTTTTTTCTTTTTAGATTTTTGTGAGAGATATTAAACATATTTATCATCTTTAAAATCTCATATCATCAGCAGTACTCGTTAGGGTCACGTCTATGGGTTAAAAAGAAAAAAAAACGTGTTTAAAAAAACTGACTACCATCAAGAATAAACAAAACAAAACGTCTTTGGCATAAAATAACTCAACAAGAGTTGACATGCCATAAAATCCCAGGTCCACTCTGACCCGGAGTAGTAGTACCTCCTAAGCTCCCGTCTATGGGTCAAATAGAAAAATGTATTATCTTCGTTATTCGGACTATTGTCGTCATCTTTACTGCTATCTGTACAATGTTTCGGCCGATATGCCCTCCGGCCTTCTTCAGGAACCTTCTTTTCGAACTCGGGAACTTCTTGTCGTAATCGGGAGCCATCATGGAACTTTGATTACGACAAGAAGGTTCCCGGCTACGACAAGAAAGTTTCCGAGTTCGAAAAGAAGGTTTCTGAGTCCGACAAGAAATACATAAAGAAGGCCGGAGGGCATATCGGCCGAAATGTTGTACAGATAACAATGAAGATGAGGACAATAGTCGAATAACGCAGTTAATACTAATCATCAAGCCTCATCTCAAACATTCAGAGAATTCTAGTTTTCGTTCACGTTTCTCTCCCTCTCAGTCGACCACTTCGCCAACCGTTTTTTTTTAAATCAGTCGAGTCTCTTCCATCCCCACCCAACAATCCACCATCTTAGAATTTTCCACCTTCTTCTTTTCGTTGTTTCTTTTTATTCAATCTCAACCGGTTGATGGCAACCCTTTCAATCGCCATTTTCCCGGCCCCTGTGAACTTTTTCTTCTTTCTTTTTGTCCTATTTAACTCGTTCCCGCCAAGACTTACCTTTAGTTTTCGTACTTACCCACACGAGTTTAGATTTTTTTCTTTTTTTCTTTTTCCTTTTTGCCTTAGGACCCCCATTTATTGTCTCCTTTTCTTTTTATTCGTTTATCATCGTCTGCATCTTTCATTCCCTCAGTCATGGCGTACCCTTTTTTAGTTTTTGTTTTTAACCTGATTATCAGGCGTTCGTTGTTTTTTTTTTTTTTTGGGTTTTTTTGTTAATTATTTTCCGTACTCTATTTTCCTTTTTAGTGTTGAACTTTTTCTTTCTTTCTTTCTTTCTTTCTTTTTTCTTTCTTTCTTTCACTATTTCTTCTTTCTTACACCCTTCTCAAAATTCTTTCTTTCTTTCTTTCTTTCTTTCTTTCTTTCTTTCTTTTAGACATTGGCGTTCGTTGTGCTTTAAAAAATATATTTTCTGTACTCTTTCTTCCTTTTTAGCGTTGAAGTTCTTTCTTTCTTTCTTTCTTCTTTCTTCTTTTTATTATGTTTATTCTTATAGTAGTCTTTCTCTCTTAATCTTTCTTCTTCTTTAGTGTTTATGTTCATTCATTCATTCCTTCTTACTTTCTTTCTTTCTCCTTTGTTTGTTTGTTTGATTGTTCTTTCTTTCTTTCTTTCTTTCTTTCTTTCTTTCTTTTCTTTTTATAGTATCTTCTTTCTTTCTTTCTTTCTTTGCCTTTTTTTTTTTAGTTCTTTCTTCTTTCTTTTTCTTTCTTTCTTTCTTTCTTTCTTTCTTTCGGACACTTTTTTTGTAATGTTTTTTATTAAGTCTTTCCTCTGTTTAGTCTTTATCTCTTTAAGTGTTGAAATTCATTCATTCGTTCTTTCTTTTTCTTTCGCAATAAATGACGAAATACGTTCTGAACTCTCATTTTTCTTCTTTCTTTCTTTCTTTCTTTCTTTCTTTCTTAATTTGGTTTATCTTCTCTCTACATCGTCTCTTCTTTCTTACATTAGTTTCTCTCTTTTTTTTTTTCTTTCTTTTTCTTTCTTTCTTTCTTTCTTTCTTTCTTTCTTTCTTTCTATCTTTCACTATTATCTTCTCTCTTTCTTCCACCCGTCTCTAAATTCTTTCTTTCTTTCTTTCTTTCTTTCTTTCTGTATATATTTATTTCTTGTCACGTTTTCTTCTTTTTTTTAATATAAATTATCTCCCTTTTCTCTCTCCTCTTCAGTTCCAGAAATGAAAAATTTCTGGTTGCATACAACTATGATAAGCTTACACTCTCCTTATCGGTCAAGTATTTTGATTTTCACTAAAAGACGTAAGAATGGTTTGTTTGTTTTTTTAATCTGAGCTCGGATATTTTTTTTAGCTTGCAGCCGACTTAATTGGGATGGAAAAAGGGTGGAAAAAATCGGGGGAAAAAAACAAAAAACAAAAACAAAACAAAAACAAAAACGAAAACAGATTTTACTTTAGAAAAGCATTACATATTATTTTACTATAGAAAATCTTTGGAAGTTATTTTATTATAGAAATGCATTACAAATTATTTTACAATATTAATTCATTGGAAACGAATTTATTATAGAAAAACATAACAAAAGATTTTATAATAGAAATTTATTGGAAATGATTTTACTATAGAAAAGCATTACAAATAATTTTACTCTAGTGATACATTGAAAATCAGTTTACTATAGATTAAATTACAAATATTTTACTATAGAAATATTATGGTCATGTTATTAGTAAACTTGGTGAATAATAACGACCCTGTCTAAGTACGTGCCTGTCTAAGTCAAGCTTAGTAAATAATAAGGGCCCAACATATGCGTGCAAGACTACGCCAGACTTAGTAAATAATGATGGTCCGATGTCTACGTACTAGACAAAACAAAGTTTAGTAAATAAGAGTCTGAGCCCAGCGCGACTGACTAAACCAAACTTAGTAAATAATATGAACCCGGGCCCTGCATGCCCCAGTCAAGCTGAGTAAATAATAAGAATCTGAGCCCTGTGAGTTTAACCAGGCCAACATTCGTACATAACGAGAACCCGAGCCCTGAGTGCCTAACTAAGCCAAGCTTAGTCAATAAAAATAACCAGAGCCCTGTGAGTCTAACCAAGCCAAACTTAGTACACTGCCGGGGCGTTAGAATGCACCGACTGCACCTCTGCAGAGGGGTAAGACTCCCCCAATGGGGCCACCTGTTGGCCGTGGGTGGCGACCCGTGATGCTTAAGGACGGGATCCTGGTGGATGAGTCCATGTCATGCAACACTTAGACCCTTACCTAAGCTAGACGGGCGGTCGGAGAGGCCCCCTCCGATCAATTGGCTGGTCACGTTAAGCCCTAGCACCTATATGATTGCCCCAAACCTATTGCCCTTATGGCAAGCCCCAACCCGTTTCATCATATGGGTGCTAGAAGGCGGTAGCTGAGGGTCTACATGTCCTGGGAAGGACGTTAAACTATCTGATGGTGAGGTTCCAGTTTTGGAGGTTTGGGGAATGTGGAGTACCCCTTCCTCACCATTGCTCCCTGGTCCACTCTTACCCGGAGTGGGAGTACCTGTTAGGGTGCTATCTATGGTTTAAATAGAAAAATATATTTATAAAAAATTGTGTATCCATTAATAATTAATTTATTTCAAAACTTTATCGACATTAAATAACCCACTGAGGTTGATATGCCATAAAACAAACCAAACCAAACCAAACCAAACCAAACCAAATAAACGATTTACAAATGGATTTTACGCAAAATTTTGAATGACTTCATCAAAATCAATTTTATCTGCAATGTCGCGTTCTATGGATTATATTGCTAAAATTGTATGTTACTGGATAGGACAGTGTAACTGTTTGGTGAGAGAAAGTTGTAATTGCATAATTTATAACTTACATTAAATGTGCACTGGATAGAATTTTTCAATCAGTTAAACAAGTCACAGAAAAGTTCCTTTATTTTCATTTGCCTCATCAATAGATAGATAGATAGACGTATATGAACAGACAGAGATAGATAGAAGATAGATAGACAGACGAGATAGATAGATAGACAGATAGATAGATAGACAGACATATATGAACAGAGAGATAGATAGACAGATAGATAGATATGAACAGACGGAGATAGATAGATAGACAGATAGATAGATAGACAGACATATATGAACAGACAGAGATAGATAGACAGATAGATAGATATGAACAGACGGAGATAGATAGATAGACAGATAGATAGATAGACAGACATATATGAACAGACAGAGATAGATAGACAGATAGATAGATATGAACAGACGGAGATAGATAGATAGACAGATAGATAGATATGAACAGGAGATAGATAGATAGATATGAATAGAAGGAGATAGATAGGTAGATAGATATGACCAGACGGAGATAGGTATATAGATAGATATGAACAAAATAAGATAGATAGATAGATATAAACAGACGGAGATAGATAGATAGATAGATAGATATGAACAGAAGGAAACAGATAGGTAGATAGATATGAACAGAGATAGATAGATAAATTGATAGATAGATAGATAGATAGATATGAACAGACGGAGATAGGTTGATAGATATGAATAGACAGAGATAGATAGATAGGAACAGACTGAAAAAGATAGATAGATATGAACAAACTAATACCCCTGGGAAAGGTATGACCCCCCTTATCCTCCACCGATGGGTTAAAGGACAGTTTTGGCATTAAATAGCACACAAAGCTGGAATTGCCATTAAACAAAGACACCAAAAAAATGGTAGAACGGTAGGGGTACTATTTAACCCATTGCTGGGGGGTGGGTGGGTGATGGTGTGCCGCCCCGTAAATTGTGTCACCCGGAGCGGACCGACCGCCTCACCCCCTCTCGGTACGCCACTGCTTACACAACCAAGTGGGTACACAGATTCAGGGCAACTTTTTTTCCGATGGAGAGGGGGGTGAGAGAGGGGTGAGGGAAAGGGTGAGGGAGAGGGGGGTGAGGGAGAGTCACAATTAAACCGCTTCTGATCCAATCAGGGGATCCAGTAAAAGGGGATCCCAGACGAGGAAAGCAGACATGGATTTTTTTCTCCTCTCTCTCCTTCGTTTTGGTAGCTGAGAAAGAACGAGCCCTCCTCCTCCTCCTCCTCCCTCCTCCCCCTCAAGTCTCGACCGGCGATTCCGACTTCCGGCTTTCTATTGCCGACAACCGGAAGCGCAACCCGCGCGCAGACGTACGCCAATTGAAGAGGCAGGTGCCGCCATATTAGCAAGAGAGAACGTTTCTGAGTCAAATTACTTTCTCTGCTGTGACAGGTGCTTCCGCCGAAGGGGGACGAGGGGGAGAAAGAATATAGTGCAGGGATATCCGCTGGCGTAGTCCTTCAATGCCCCGGGCGTTGCAGTGGGTGGAATAACACGCCACTGCTTGCAAACACACACACACACACACACACACACACACACATATATATATATATATATATATGTATACACTCATACAAATATACGTAAGATAATCGTGACTGTTTTCAAACAAATAGAAAACAAACACTGGCTTAGTGGTTGTAAGGTTCTCGAATATATATGAGAGTTGAGAGGGTCAGGCAAAAATTGCCTTGATTGACCCCTAAAAAAAGTGAGGACACCACAGCAATGACTTTGGGTACCAAAGTCATTGCTGTGGTGTCCTCACTTTTTTTAGGGGTCAATCAAGGCAATTTTTGCCTGACCCTCTCAACTCTCATATATATTCGAGAACCTTACAACCACTAAGCCAGTGTTTGTTTTCTATTTGTTTGAAAACAGTCACGATTATCTTACCTTGGCAAAAAAATTGATTTAAAAAAAAAATCAGATAATCTTATTAACAAATTCTCGGGCTTTCTGTAATCTTCCATGGAAAGTCCCGCCCGTGATATGAAAAGCGCCATCCCTTTAGAAAAATCCCTTTAGATTGACAATAATCTTATGCAACCGCATAGATTATGTAACAAGACAAAATAAATTTATTTCTTATAAATAAATGTTTTCATATTGTTGTGGACTAACCTAGTTTACTTTTCATAGAGAATAAATGAGCTGGTCTAAGATTATTTGCTGCACACTGCTGTCTTAGAACATCTGGGTGATTACTGAAACTAAGAAGATTACGGAACCATTACATGATGTTTCAACACTCTGTTGCGAGCTACTCTATGTCTGATGCAAACTGTATTTGGATGGACTAGTATCCTGAATATTGTATGATCCAATATACAACATTCACGGTCATTTATGAGGAAGTGCGTCCCGGTCTCCTGCCTCACGAGTTGCTGCCCGGTAACTATTAAAATAACGACCCAGCTCAGTCTATTCAAATCATCCATCTATCTATCTATCTCAATTTGTTCATATTTATCTATATTACTTTAAAAACTAAGATTTTTTTTATTCATGTTCGTTTAATGTCTTGTTTTTAGTTTAAATAAACAAGAATTACGACAAAAAAAGAAGCGATCCCCCCTCACAAATACATTTACTTGTCGAAAATATCTATCTATCTCCATTTGTTCATATCTATCTATATTATTTTGTTTGTTTATCTATCTATCTATTTCAGTCTATTCCAAAGATTAGGATGACTAGAATTATTATTTCAAGGGAATATTTTCAAAACGGAAATCAAACATTGCAACATTATTTGAATCCCAAGAAAAGTTTTTGCTATCATAAGTTATTTTTCTCATTTTCTCTCTCTTTTCTCTTTTTTTCCCTTTAAATAAAGAAATAATGAAATAAAATAAGGATTTACTCTGAGGAAGGTCGATATTTCTTTGTGTGCGGAACATTTCGACATTTTTTTCTATTATTATTATTTCATTTCATTTTGTTATTTAAAAATAATAATAGATTGCATAATGTACACATGGATTAGCTCCTGACCGAAACAGGTGTAAGTAAAATTAGTTGAAATATCCTATCTTATCCATTCTATACTTTCTTTCCTTTATTTCTCTTTTCAACATACCGTCGGATTCACTTCCATTTTCATTTTACACACACACACACACACAGGGTAAACTATAGACACGTGTTATAAGGTATCACCTCTCATCAGTATAGTTATACGATTTTTAGCAGCTGCCTCTGGCTGGGTTCGAGACCCGAACGAACTTACGCTCGCCAAGCCTCTTACCCACACATCCACAGTCAGTCGCCAAGTATAGCAGGCTATTTAATCGCTATATTTCTAAGGGGAAATGACCTTCACCTAGAGTTCTCAAACTTTATAAACAAAGTGAGATTTGGCTGATATATATATATATATATATAATATATATATATATATATATATGTGTGTGGTGTGTGTGTGTGTGGTGTGTGTGTGTGTGTGTTTACCAATCCCTCCGCACGAGTAGGGTGTTATATAAGGTCGATTTCTTAAGCGGAGTTTAACAGGTTTGAATCAGAGTTTTCCTTCTCCTAGACTGGTTACATAGCCAAGGTTAAAGAGCCCAGTCTGCCCTGCTATTTACCCATAGCTGGATGGGGAATAGTTGGGTTTATACCTTTCTCAAGGTAATAGCGCTATGTGAAATGCAAACGGCCTCGTCCAGGATTTGAACTCGGTCGACAAGTCCATTTCCTACGACTCAAACGATTACACCACGCACTCCCTCACTCTCACAATATATATATATATATATATATATATGTGTGTGTGGAGTGAGAGAGAGAGGAGAGAGAGAGAGAGAGAGAGAGAGAGAGAGAGAGAGTCTATCCTCTTTTCACTAGCGCTAGACCAAGGATATTATTCTAGCATCTGAGGTGGAGCGCCACACCTACCATCAGCTCCTCACTTCACTGCACGGATCCCTGTGCTTCTCGTGCGCTGAGTTGGCGACATAAACACATAGATACATGTACGCTACCCCAACTTAGATATAAATGCTCTATCCATGATATTGAGCACTATTTCCTTTTACTTTATAGCTCCCATATCATAATATAGTGTAATATATATATATATATATATATATATATATATATATTAATAATGGAGATTGTGTGTATTTCTGTCTGTAACAAAAACTACGTCACAGCTCTACGTCACATCTTACGTCACAATATTCCTGCGTTATATACACTCAAAATTTGAGTAAGCAATTTTTTAAATTCTTTTTTTTTTTTTACTCTCGTTCCTTTTTACAGTAACAAGAAGTTAACTAAAAAGTTTACAAATAAATAAATACCTACGATTTTGTGGAAAATTGATGTGGAAAATATTCAAAATAATTGTTTGATTATTACATGCATGCTACATTTTATTTGAGAGGGACGGAGCTCAGTTTTCATTTCAAATTGTTTTTTTTTTTTTTGTTTTTTTTACTCCTTTAATAAATATGAAGATTTTGCTTACTTATGATACAAACCCTCTGACATTGAATTTTTACCTCCCACCGCCTCAGGCAATATCTTTCAAAAATTAATTTTTACACCAACCGGAGGGTGTTTTGTGTTGCTAGTATGTATAACATTATACTACTATTGTCTATATTTTTCGTTTACGAAACTACTCTTGTGGTTATAGTATCTAATTTTAAAGGCTCCTTGTGTGGATCCCAAGTATACTTTTTTGTTACAATTATTTCTATGTTTATCGTTTGCTTGCTGGTATAAACTTCGACTTTATATACTACGCACTTCCAACCAAATTATAATCCATTTATAAAATACAAGTAAATTTAAATTTGGATTTTATTTTTTTTTAGAAAAGGATCTTATTGTTTTTTAATGAAACGACATATCAAAAAATAGTATCCTATTTCTTTGGAAATGGATTCGAATATTTTCGAAATCGATCTTAATATTTTGGAGAAAAAAATGGAACAATTTGTTTTGGATTTTATTTTTTTAGAAATTGATTTGATTTTTTGAAAAAGACGACCAATGAATGAAGTGTATTTTATTTTTAGAAAATAGATCTTAATTCTATGGAAGGCTCTCTCTCTCTCTCTCTCTCTCTCTCTCTCTCTCTCTCTCTCTCTCTCTGTATATATATATATATTATATATATATATATATATATATATATATATAATTGGCGTTTTACTACGGACTGCTACACATGGAAACACCAATGTTAACACACATATATATATATATATGTTGTGTATTTAGGCAGCAAGTTATTTTTCATGCATATGCTATTGAACAACACGGAGCACTCTTTCTTCATTTTTTGGATCTGTATTTTTCCCAGTCGTCTGGCGATCTTTCTGGTGTTTGGATCCAATTGATATAGAATATTTCCCATACTGTAATCCCGAGCGCTTTCGACTGTTTCACCGGTCGGTCATCATGGGGTATATAAGTTGGTATATGGAGGCGCGTGGTCTAATGGTTAGAGTCGTGGGAAATCGACTCGTCGACCCGAGTTCAATTCCTGGACGAAGCTGTTTGAATCTCACATTGCGCTAATACCCTTGGGAAAGGTATGAATCCAATACTCCCTTCAGTTATGGGTAAATAGCTGGGCAGACTGGGCTCTTTAACCATGGCTAGGTAACCAGTCTAGGAGAAGGAAAACTCTGAATTCAAACCCGTTAAACTCCGCTTAAGAAATTGACCTTGTGTCACATCCTGCTCGTGCGGAGGGGTTGGTAAATATATATAAGTTGGTTTTAGTTCATTTTTTTAGTTCTTTTATCTATGTTTTTATTAAATTTGGAGAGTCCATTATTCTTTTTAAGAAGGGGTGTAAGTTAAGTGTGTTAGTTATTAAATATATTTAATATGTTAGTATTATCTGCGTTATGCGGACTATTGTCCTCATCTTTATTGTTATTTGTACAACGTTTCGGTCGATATACCCTCCGGCCTTCTTCAGGTATTTCTTGTCGGACTCGGGAACCTTCTCCGACTCAGGAACCTTCTTTTCGGACTCGGGAACCTTCTTTTCGAACTCAGGAACTTTCTTGTCGTAATCGGGAGCCATCACGGAACTTCGAACCTAACCCTTTATTCAGTCCACGAGGGTATCCTGTTTTCATTCCGCTAACCATAGCTGGGGTAGGAGTTGTGTTAATTATTTTTCTATGTTACTGCCGCTACTCAGGATTGAACCCGGAATCTAAAGATAACTGTCACTTAGAACTGTCTTAAACTAACTACCTTATCCACTAGGCCATGTGTCCAATTGGACAGAAGGTTCCCAAGTCCGACAAGAAATACCTGAAGAAGGCCGGAGGGTATATCGGCCGAAACGTTGTACAGTTAACAATGAAGATGAGGGCAATAGTCCGAATAACGCAGATAACACTAATCATCAAGCCTCATCTCAAACATTCAGAGAAATAGTATTTAATATGTTGCATCCGACTTAAACGTAATAGTTATTTTTAAAAATGATAGAAATTTACACCATTTCTATCATTAAAAAAAACTATTTCGTTTACCTGACGAATGCGTTAGCAGGAAACCATTGGTTGTAAATATTGTTCCCGTGTAAATAAATAAAAGCTAAACCTTTTATTTCTTCATTCACACACACACACACACACACACACATATATATATATATATATATATATATATATATATATATATATATATATATATATATAGAGAGAGAGAGAGAGAGAGAAATAATTGAATAAGAGTTTTAGTTTATATCTATTTGCATTGGAACATTTTATACCATTGGTTTCTTGTTGTGTAGCAGTCATCAGGCAACGAAAGTGTTTTCAAAACAGCAAGAAACCAATGATAGCAAAATTGTTCCAATGCAAATAAATATCAACTAAAACTTTTATTCGCTTATTTATTTATCTATCAATGCTCTATCACAGATATTGAGCACTCTTCTAATAACACTGTACGTTGGATTACTACTGCTTTTTCTAGTATAATAGTGCCAACCATACACACTAATATATATATATATTATATTATATATATATATATATATATCTTATTATAATGGAGATTGTGTGTTTTCCTGCCTGTAACTGAAACTATATTACTACTCAAGTCACAATTCCCTTAGTTATTGACATCACATTTTCAATGGTTTTATTTTAATTTTAACCTCAATTATTAATAAAAATTGTTTTACATTATTAATACTGTTAGTCATATCTACATACTAACAACATGCAATTGTATTTATATATACAACAAAGTATTGGCTTACAGTGTGAATGGGAAGGCTAATTTGCATATTGTTATTAAAAAATCGAATTTAATAAATATGTGCTCAGTGTTATTGATTTCTAATGTTTGGTTTTATTTTAATGAATATAAGCAAAAATCTCTTAAATGAATCTTAAATGAAATCTATTAACAAGAAAAAATAACTGTCATTTTATTCTTTACTTCCTATTTTAACTAAATACTTATATTAGAAAAAAACAAACAATGAAAGACGAGAGTGATGGAAGAGTAAGTTTCAGTTGTTCTATTTTTCGATTATACCCACCTCTGTTTCAAATCTTTTTATCTGCATTCTTATTTAGTTTCATTAGTCTTTATAATTTAATATAATATTTTATTACATTAAAACTTAAATACTTGCACCCGGAGGGTGCATATATTTGCTAGTATATATAAATATATAAACACACAGATACATGCATACATACATACACACTTAGTAAATTGTTGTTTTTATTTAAATCTCAAGTACCATTCTACCCGCCTCAAGTAAAAGAAGAAAAAAAAGAGGACATTGAGTGCATTCATAGGGGGTGAGTCACAAGAGGTGAGAAATCTGGGTTGGGATAGTCACACCAATGAACCACAATATGAATGTCGATCAATGACGTAAAGACGTTCGAATCACACAGGCGGCATCACACTGAACTGAATAGAAATTAAGAGAGTGGGCTGACGAATGGGGTTCAAGCACTGATGAAGGACGCGTGTGAACCACATTTTTTGTAAAAATCATTTCCAATGCATTTTTATTGTAAAACAATTATTTCCAATGTTTCTTTATTATAAAAATCATTGGCCAATGTATCTTATAGAAAGAATCATAGGCGAATTTATTTTAATAGTAAAAATAATTTCCAATGCATTTTTATAGTAAAAATCATTTCCAATGCATTTTTATAGTAAAAAATAATTTCCAATGCATTTTTATAGTAAAAATAATTTCCAACGCATTTTTATTGTAAAATTCATTTCCAATGCATTTTATAGTAAAAATAATTTCTAATGCATTTTTATTGTAAAATTCATTTCCAATGCATTTTTATAGTAAAAATAATTTCTAATGCATTTTTATAGTAAAAATCATTTCCAATACATTTATATAGTAAAAATCATTTCCAATGCATTTTTATAGTAAAAATCATTTCCAATGCATTTTTATAGTAAAAATCATTTCCAATGCATTTTTATAATAAAATCATTTCCAATGCATTTTTATAATAAAATCATTTCAAATGCATTTTTATAGTAAAAATCATTTCCAATGCATTTTTATAGTAAAAATCATTTCCAATGCATATATATTAATTTAAATGTTGCCTTTTTGCGCATATCAACAAGTGTATAATGACGATGCAAATAATATTTGTCAATATCTTTTCTAGGAGAACGGTAATCATTTCAAATCATTATCGTTTTAGGAAATGGATCCAAGTTCATATCCTGTATATATTCATATATCGTACTAAAAATCATTTGCCATTGCATTTTTTAAGTAAAAAATCATATCTAAGATCAGGCGAAGATCACTATCATTGAGGGCATGATACTGTAGGGGATTATCTTCCCTTTGCCTGGAAGAGTTATATTCCCACTGTGTTGCCGGTTGTAGCCACCAGGGGACCTCTGGTATATAAGCGGCTGATTCAAATGCTTCCTCCTCTTTCCTTACTGCCTCTGAACGAGCACATGGGTTAGACTTATGTCTACCCCCTTCTCGGTGGGGCTTTAGCCCCCCTTACGTTACTGTAAGTCTTTTATACAGCATGGACTATCCTTTAGTTTCATGTCTGTAACATTTATATTTTATGTACATTTGGGTATCTCGTTTATACCTAAATATTGTATCTTGTATTTACCATTCATGAATGTGTCCTTTTATCTCTACTCTTATATCTTATTTGTATCTTACGTATCTATGTACTTTATGTATCTTATTGTTACCATGTGCTGTACACCTATTAAATGTTTTGTCTCACAACGTGTCGGAGCTGTTGTTCAATTATTAACTTTGAGTCCTACATTCTCACTGCAAATAAATCTACTGTTTTCTTTTTAAAAATACCTATTTTTCATTTACAGATATTAAATGCAGTAGAGGACAAAATTTGTGAGGTCTGAAAAGATTAAAGAGACAACCTTTTTTTGCAAGGTGTGTGGATCTGCATATAAATGGAAATTATGTTTTTACTTATATCTTATTTGTATCTATGTACTTTATGTATCTTATCGTTACCATGTGCTGTACACCTATTAAATGTTTTGTCTCACAACGTGTCGGAGCTGTTGTTCAATTATTAAATTTGAATCCTAAAATACTAAAGTCCCAACTACGCCAGGTAGAACACATCTCCAGGATGTGTGGTAAAGTAAGGAGGATGGTAGGTGTGGTACTCCACCTCAGATGCCAAAAATAATCTCCTTGGTCTAGCGCAAGTGAAAAGGGGATAGACTCCCTCGCAGAGTGGCTGATGCCGACTTTAGGCCGCCCCGATGACTTTTCTCTGCGCCGCGTTTCGTCTCCAGACACTTTATGATCTGTCTTCGCTCCCTATTCCTTTTTTTCTTTGCACAAGTAAAATATGACACAAGGTCAATTTTTAAGCGGTGTTTAACAGGTTTAAATTCAGAGTTTTCATTCTCCTAGACTGGTTGCCTAACCAAGGTCAAAGAGCCCAGTTTGACCTTAGTGCCGGGTTAGCTCAGTCGGTAGAGCGTTCGGCTAGAAACCACATGGTTCCTAGTTCGATTCCGGTCCTCGCCAACTATGAGTAGCACAGGGATCTGTGCGGTAAAGTTAAGGAGCTGATGGTAGATGTGGCGCTTCACCTCAGACGCCAAAAACAATCTCTTTGGTCTAGCGCTAGTGAAAAGGGGATAGACTCCCTCGCAGATTGGCTGATACCGACATTAGGCCTCCCCGAAGACTTTAATTTTTTACTTATTTACACATAGCTTGGGCCTCACCGTGTCCATTAAGACATAATATAAAACTTTGATATCGTAGTATGTATTTACCGTCTCACTTTTCTACAACGATAATCGTTACACCACAAGCACCACCAGTTTTAATAAATCCAATTTATACTATATATAACAATTGTATATTATAGTATAACAATAATCTTTCTCATTAATAGTTAGTTTTCAGTAATTAGTTCCATACCGGTCCTCGCCAACTCAGCGTATGAGTAGCACAGGGATCTGTGCGGTAAAGTAGGTGTGGCGCTCCACCTCAGATGCTAAAATAATCTCCTTGGTCTAGCGCAAGTGAAAAGGGGATAGACTCCCTCGCTGATTGGCTGATACCGACTTTAGGCCGCCCCGATGACTTCACTTAGGCCGGCACAAGCTCACCTCCAGTCAATAGACTCCAGTTGACCGGCCACCAGTTTTAGACGATCTATTTTTAGAATGGGGCAGTTCATTTGTGACATTCGGTTCGGCGGGGAAGAAAGGTGAGAAAAATCCCACATGAATTAGAGTCAGCAAAAAATCCGGGGACCCGGAAAAAAAGTCGGTTATCCTGTTTTGTTTTTTAAAAACCTTTGAATACGATTAGATGGATTCAAATGTCTCATTTCACACGCACTCGGCGCGCCTTGCCCTTTTGTATATATATATATATATATATATATATATATATATATATATATATATATATATATATATTAGGCATTAGCAATAATTTCGTCTGCTAGGAGTTTTAAAAGCGAATTAGAATAATTAAATCTATTATTTAAGGTTAAACTTTGTCTAAATCAATAAGTAGTAGCATAATAACCATCATTAAAAAAAGAAAAATATAATTACATATGCAGTTTATTTTTAAAAGATTTAAAACTATTTGTTTTGGTCAATTTCGACGCGATCTGCCATTTTGGCTGTTTTTCAATGGTTTTAGGCGCTTGTTTACAATTTTAACGTAACATTTGGGATGGGGAAAAATTTACCAAAAATCAGGTAATTATCCGATTTTAATGAAATGTTCAGTATTGATTTAACAATTAATTAATTTTATAATGTATCAGTTATTTTATTTCAATATATATTATATATATATATATATATATATATATATATATATATATATATCCATGTGTATGGTTGGCACTATTATACTTGAAGAAGCGGTAGTAATCCAACGTACAGTGTTATTAGAAGAGTGCTCAATATCTGTGATAGAGCGTTAATAGATAAATAAATAAACGAATAAAAGTTTTAGTTGATATTTATTTGCATTGGAACAATTTTGCTATCATTAGTTTCTTGCTGTTTTGAAAACACTTTCGTTGCCTGATGACTGCTACACAACAAGAAACCAATGGTAGCAAAATTGTTCCAATGCAAATAAATATCAACTAAAACTTTTATTCATTCTTTCTCTCTCTCTCTCTCTCTCTCTCTCTCTCTCTCTATATATATATATATATATATATATATATGTGTGTGTGTGTGTGTGTGTGTGTGTCCTAGAGACCTGAGGAGACTTGTTGTCACTCCAGACCCAGTGAAATACCACCAGCTAACGCTGATGTGAAAAACTCAAAAGAAGTGAATAATAATAATAATAATAATAATAATAATAATAATCTGGACCTTGCCAGAGAACTGAAAAAGTTATGGAATATGAAAGTGAAAGTTATACCAATTGTAGTTGGTGCACTTGGAACAGTCCCAAAAGCATTAGAAAAGGGTTTGGAAAGTTTGGATATCAGAGGAAGGATTGAAACCATTCAGAACACTGCACTGCTGCAATCTGCCAGAATACTCAGAAGAGTCCTGGAGACCTGAGGAGACTTGCTGTCACTCAGACTCCAGTGAAAGACCATCAGCTAACACTGATGTGAAAACTCAAAAGGAGTAAATAATAATAAATTAAGCTTAATGAGTCAGAGAATATCTAAATAGGTTTCTCCTAATGGATCATCAGGATAATTCTGATTTACTAGCTCTACTTTTTGTATTGAGCACTTTAGTTTATTTAACATAGGTAACTCTTATAGTATTTTTTCTTTTGGCCATTTTTATATATTATCTGATTTTTTTTTTCAGGATGTATGGATGATTTGGACATGGTAGGCGCGCCGGGAATTTTGCGCACCGGATAATTGAGGCGCCGAATATTTTGGTCTTCGAATATTTGGGGCGTCGGTGTTATTTTTTATTTTTCATTTTTTTTAAGTTGGTCATTTTGGAAACCGGATATTTGAGATTCTTGGTATTTTGGGTGCTACACATTTTTGGCGATGGACACTTCAGAAATTTGACGCACCGGATATTTGTGGGCAGTGGTCATTTTGAACGCCGGACAAAAGGGCGCTGCCATTCTGACAACACCTTTTATCAAATTAAATAATTACGTCACAATAACCTCAGGAATCTGAGTTAGATTTGCCTCAAAACGGCCCATGTTATTAGTATGTCCAAGATCTTGCAATGTGTCTTATATGACATTAAGAAATAAAGGTTTATATAATATATGGTGTAGTTAATTTGCATACTGGTTTTAACAAAACTGGATTTGATAAATATTTACTCAGTGTTATAGATCTCTAATATTATTGTTTTATTTATTCTCCAATGAATTAAAAGCATTATCTGCGTTATTTGGACTATTGTCCCTATCTTTATTGTTATCTGTACAACGTTTCGGTCGATATGCCCCCGGCCTTCTTCAGGTATTTCTTGTCGGACTCGGAAACCTTCTCGGACCAATTGTGCACATGGCCTAGTGGATAAACGAGTTAGGTTAAGACAGTTATAAGTGACAGTTATCTCTAGATTGCAGGTTCAATCCTGATCAAGGGCAGGGCAGCAGTAACATAGAATAATAATTAACACAGCTTAACGCCTCTACCCCAGCTATGGTTAGTGGAATGAGAACAGGATACCACCGTGGACTGAATAAAAGGTTAGGTTCAAAGTTCCGTGATGGCTCCCAATTACAAGAAGGTTCCCGAGTCCGACAAGAAATACCTGAAGAAGGCCGGAGGGCATAACGGCCTAAACGTTGTACAGATAACAATAAAGATGAGGACAATAGTCCGAATAATGCAGATAATTCTAATCATCAAGCCTTAGCTAAAACATTCAGAGAAATAAGAATTAAAAGAAATCCTATGAAGTGACAGTTATCTTTAGATTGCAGGTTCAACCTATGAATGGGGTCACCTGTTGCCCGTGGGTGGCGACCCGGGATACTTTAGAACGGAATCCACCTTTACTTAGATTAGACGGGCGGTCAGAGTCACCGCCTAAAATAAATTTATCTTCAGGGAATACTTGTTTTTTCTTCTTTTTCTCTGAATGTTTGAGATGAGGCTTGATGATTAG
>CM042170.1:74330429-74337929 GCA_023376005.1 Doryteuthis pealeii | reverse complement strand
AATACAGTTTAAAATTACCAAGTGTTTTTTCAATAATACAGTTTAAAATACAATGTTTTCAGTAATACAGTTTAAAATACCAAATGGTTTTGTAATGGTTTGAATACCAAATGGTTTTCTGTAATACTATTAAAATACCATTTTGTTTTGATTTTGTGTCAGTGAATAAATGTTTGTTCTTATTAAACGTCGCCATCCACAGTCAACAAGTAACCCCATTGGAGGTGTGGCGTTACTTTCGTATTTTGCCTGGAGAGTTGTCTGCCCGTTTAGTTTGCTGGTTCCCGCTAGGGGCCTGTTATATTTGAGCGGCTGGTTTGAACGTCTCTTTCTCTTTTCCTGTTCCTCGACCCACGAGATACCACTATTGGTTAGACTCTGGTCTACCCCCCTTCTTGTTGGGGCTTGGGCTCCCCTTACATTACTGTAAGTGATTTATACAGCATGGACTATTCTTAGTCTCATGTCTGTACTTTTATGTTTTCCCCTTCTACTTTTGTATGTATGTTTATGTACACCTATGTATTATGTACCCTATTTATCCATGTGCTGTACCATATTAAATATTCAGTCTATCAACCCTTGTCAGAGTTTTATTTCAAGTATTATCACCTTTAAATTTTACAGAGGTGCAGTCAGTGTATTCTATAGTCCCAGCCCACAGAGTGGAAAATACTGTTAAAAATACTATTTAACATACCAAATGTTTTTCAGTTCTACTGATTAAAATACCAAGTGTTTTAAAAAATATGCCGTTAAAATACCAGTGATTGCAAACCAATAATAAAATACCAAGGACTTCAATAAGATAGTTTTAAATACTTTTTTTTCAATAATACTGTAAAAATAACATGGATTTTAATAATACTATTAAAAATACCAGCGGTTGTAAACTTTGTAAGATACTGTGGATACATAATACGATACCAAGGATTTAAGTAAGATAGATATTATCTGCGCTATTCGGACTATTGTCCTCATCTTCATTGTTATCTGTACAACATTTCGGCCGATGTGCCCTCCGGCCTGCTTCAGGTATTTCTTGTCGGACTCGGGAACCTTCTTTTCAGACTCGGGAACCTTCTTGTCGAACAGAATACCCCCGTGGATTGAATAAAGGGTTAGGTTGAAAGTTCCGTGATGGCTTAATCGGGAGCCATCACGGAACTTTCAACCTAACCCTTTATTCAATCCACGGGGGTATTCTGTTCTCATTCCGCTAACTATAGCTGGGGTAGAGGCGTTAAGCTGTGTTAATTATTATTCTATGTTACTGCTGTCCCTGACCAAGATTGAACCTGAAGTCCAGAGATAACTGTCACTTAGAACTGTCTTAACCTAACTCCTTTATCCACTAGGCCATGTGTCCTATCAGTAAGATAGTTTAAAATACTGAGGGTTTTCAATAACACTGTAAAATTAACTCGGATTTTAATAATACGCTTAAAAATAGCAGCGGTTCCAAATTTTATAATATACTGTAGATAGACAACTGATAAAATACTAAGGATTTCTGTGAGTTTAAATACTGAGGGATTTCAATAATACCGTTAGAAATAGCAGAGGTTCCAAAACTTTTAAGATATCGTCTATGAACATATCTGTTAGTCTTTTAAAATCAAATAACAATATGTAAAAATGAATTAATAACAGACTGATTAATACTTAGTTAAGTGACCGAAATGTTTTTTTAATACATTCTCACATGATAAAAATTGATGTAATTACTTTTTCCAGTGGGACTCTCCCTTTGCAGAGATCATTCTGACGGGTGTTAGTTTCGACCGTTTATCATAAGTTCTCGATGGAATTGATGGCCGGCGATCGGACCGGCCACTGCAGCACTTCAAAATATACTTCAATATTCTCTTCAATATATAGTCGTTTTTTTTATTTTTATTTTTATTTTTTTTTTTTTTTTTAACTATTCTCTTAATCATTTAAAAAAAAACTATTCTCTTAATCATTAAAAAAAAACTATTCTCTTGGTAATGTTTTGGGCTGAACTTGCACAAAGGTGTCAAAATTAGGGTGACCCAGAAAAAACAGAACCCGCAAATTTTGCAATAAAACTGTTAATTTTAACTATGGGGTTCTAAGGTTAGGGTTTAGAGGTAAGGTCCAGGGTTAGGGTTAGGGTTGCGGTTTAGGGTTAGTTTAATGGGAAAATGAATAGATAATTTGGGTTCTGTTTTTTCTGGGTAAACCCTGTATACCGGTCAATTTAAAAAAAATATTCTCTTGGTCAATTTTAAAAAAAATTATTCTCTTGGTCAATTTTAAAAAAAATAAAAAAAAATATTCTCTTGGTCAATTTAAAAAAAATTATTCTCTTGGTCAATTTAAAAAAATTATTCTCTTGGTCAATTTAAAAAAAAATTATTCTCTTGGTCAATTTAAAAAAATTCTCTTGGTCAATTTGAAAAAATTATTCTCTTGGTCAATTTTTAAAAATATTCTCTTGGTCAATTTTTAAAAAAATATTCTCTTGGTCAATTTAAAAAAAATATTCTCTTGGTCAATTTAAAAAATTATTCTTTGGTCAATTAAAAAAAAATTATTCTCTTGGTCAATTTAAAAAATATTCTCTTGGTCAATTTGAAAAAATTATTCTCTTGGTCAATTTAAATAAATATTTATCTAAATTGACTAAGAGAATAATTTTTTATTTTGGTCAATTTAAAAAATTATTCTCTTGGTCATTTTTCCCTATTCTGTTTCCGCCCTGTCGGTTGGGCAGTAGAATGCACCGACTGCACCTCTGCAGATGGGTAAGACTCCTCCAATGGGGCCACCTGTTGGCCGTGAGTGGTGACCCGTGATGCTTAAGGATAGAACCCAGATGGTTGAGCAGTCCATGACTTGCAATACTCCACTTTGGCCCTCTCTTGGGCTAGACGGTCGGTCAGAGAGGCCCCCTCCGATTAATCGGCTGGCCACGTCAAGCCGTAGCACCTATATGATTGCCCCAACCCTATTGTCCTTATGGCAATCTCTAAGCCCTTTTTATCATATGAGTGCTAGAAGGCGGTGACTGAGTGTCTACATGTCCTGGGAATGACGTTAAAATCTATCTGATGGTGAGGTTCCAGTTTTGGAGGTTTGGGGAATGTGGAGCACCCCTTCATCACCATTGCTTCCTGGTCCACTCTGACACGGAGTGGTATTACATGTTAGGGTCCTATCTATGGGTTAAATAGAAAAACATGAGTTTATAAAAAAAATTCAGTATCCATCAAGAATTAATTTTATTTCAAACTTAGTCGGCATTAAATGACCCACCGAGGTTGATATGCCGTAAAACAAAACAAACAATATTCTCACGGTCATTTTTTAAAAACTATTTCCTTGGTCATTTTCTTTAAAATTATTCTCTTGGTCATTTAAAAAAAAAAATTTTTTTCTTGGTCAATATTCCCCTATTTTGTTTGTTGTTCTTCGTGTTTAATGCCCCCCCCCCACACCTTTTCTTCTTTCAGTTTTCTCTTCTTAAACTTTCATATTTTCTTCTTTCTTCCCCCCCCCAATCTCAACACATAAATTCTTTCTTTATTATTCCCACAAACCTTCCACTCCATCCATCCATCCATTTTCCCTCGTTCTCTTCAAATTGCACTAAAAGAAAAGACGCTTTTTGTTTTCTTTCGTCCGAACTGCGTTGCATTTGAAACAACTCGTTTTCTGAAATGCAACAAAGGTAATCTATTTCTTTCTTTCTTTTTTTTTTCAGAATGTTTGTTTTATTAAAAATATTTAAAAAAAAAAAGATAAAAAAATACGTACACACTCGACGCGCATGCGTATTGGCTTTCCTATTTATCGTGGAGGCTGGAAAAGTGCTGATAAGAAGACACACTTATACTTCTGTGTGTCAGTGTGTGATAAAGGTGTGTGTGTCGGTGTGTGTGTGTGTGTGTGTGCATTTCATATACATTTGCCAAGTACACGCGTATGTTTATACAAATATCTGTATTGATAAGGGACAATATGAATGTATAGGTACAAATTGATATATTTGAGAATATATATTCTATACCTATAAAAAAGTAAGTCTATCCGTTTGTCAGTTAAAGGTATTAAATTAGTAGCAGATAGAATATATATATATATATTATATATATATATATATATATATATATATAATTTGATATACCAAACTTATTGGTAAATCCTCGCGGTGAGAAAAAACCAGCAAATAGTTTGATTGTAAAAATATACTACCAAACATCAACCGGGGAGAAAAAAAATTTTTGGGGAAAAAGAAAAGACCAAGATAATCGTACCAACCAAAAATAATCTATTGGTGCAATATTTGGCCAAAAGAAAAAAAACAGTTTATATATATATATATATATATATATATATATATATATATATATATATTATATATATATATAAGATATATATATTCATACAAAACCGCCAGGATACTAAAGCTAATAAGTAAAAAGTGCTCAATACCTAAGTAGAGCAAATAATAAAGATAAATCTAATGAGTCAGATAAACCTACTAAAAGTTTCACTTAGTGCTCTTCAGGGCTAAGATCTGAGTCAGATCTTAGCCTTGAAGAGCACTAAGCGAAACTTTTAGTAGGTTTATCTGACTCATTAGATTTATCTTTATATATATATATATATATATATATATATATATGTGTGTGTGTGTGTGTGTGTGTGTGTGTGTATCTATTCTCAACCACATTCTATCGGATGTATTCAAATCCTTCACTCCTTATATATATATATATATATATATATATATATATATATATATATATATTAGTATCAATAGGGTAAATTTTCATGAGTATATTAATGATTTTTTAAATATTTACCTTCGAGGTCATCTGGGGTCAGTAAAACTAATTGATCAGACTTTGTACGAGAACCATGCAAAAACGAAAATGATGGAGAATAAAACAATAATATAAGAGATCAATAACACTATGTAATTATTTATCAAACCCGGTTTTGTTAAAACCAGTATGCAAATGAACCACACCATACATTATGTAAATGTTGATTTTAATGCACTAATAACATGGGCTGTTTTGAGGCAAATCAAATATTTTTATAGAGACATCATTAATGAATAATTCATTCTATGGATTAATGATTTTTACTATAGTTTAAAAACTCATTGATAAACTTACGCATTTCCTGGGAGTATTGTGACGCAAGCAGTGACGTAGTTTCGGTTACAGACTGACAAACACCGAATCTCCATTATAAAGACTAGTACAAAATAAAAAACACCATCCGGGCGATGTAAAAATAGATTTTTGAAACATATTGTCTGAGGGGTGGGAGTAAAAAATTCAATGTCAGCGAGTTTGTACCCTAAGTAAGTAAAATCATCAAATTCATTAAAGGATTAAAAAATAAAACAATTTCAAATGTAAACTTTAAATATGTATTAAAATAAAACAATCTATATATAGATATATAATACCAGTCATGTATTTATGAAAACTTGTTTTAAAAAACAATGAAGACTGTCTAATGTGGCATGTTCAAATTTTGAGTGTATTTATTCTATGTTATGACGATTTGGGGGTAAACAGTGACGTAATGTTTGTTACAGACAAAAACCGGAAGCGAATCTCCATTATTAATAGAGATGTGTATTGATAAAGTGGTAGAAATAATTTTCACTTACTTCATGTGTATTCATAAATCGATATGCAAATGCAAAATATACCATATCCCTAATCTCATTTCTTTTCTCAGGAACACCAATAGCAGTAGGATTGCGATACCTGCTACTCGCATGGATCCCCAAATGGGTTCAAAGGGGCTCTTTAGCCTTCATCAGCAGCCCACCAAAGTCAAGGAAAAGTCCAACACAAAACCTCTGATGCCTTTCAACGAAAGGCTAGGGGAGTAAACTCCGAGGACAAATCAGGAGCCGGAGTTCCTAAAGGTATTGTAATGCTGAAATCCAGTGCAACCCATCAACTCCTGCGACACTACCGTTGCCAAACCGCATTGGTACCTTACCTTTCCTTTGGATCAGAGCGGTAGTGTGGAGAGGGGGGATTTGCTGCATAGGCAACAGCTTATCATCCTTGCGAACCCGCCCAGGCTATGTAGTTCAAAGAAAGAAAAAAAAAAAACTTTGACACTACTCCATCGTCTCTTGTAGACGGAAGGCTGTCAACCAACCATTAATAAATACTGGTGGTTGACCCTAAACCACCAACCTTCTAGCAACATTTCCCGGGGGTATTGACATAAGCAGTGACTCAGTTTTGGTTACACATAGACAGACACCGAATCTCCAATATAATAAGATACGTTCTCCCTAATAAAATCTTAACAGCCTCTTCCTTTTGAGATGCGTGCAAAGTGGAATTCGCTTTAGACATGTCTTCTCGGTGTTTCTTACTGTGTGTCCTACAAGAGAAACGACATGAGCGTAATTTATAGTGACATCTCATAGTGTGGACGCACGCATTCTCCTAATTGTCTTTCCGTGTGGGCACGGCTAAAACATATAAAAAATGTCAGCATTTAATTAAAACTGACAGTTAGGGCCATGGAGGGGTGCGTTTAGATTTGGATGGCAGTAGGACATCAATTAAGGATAAAAGCGTCACTCGGAAAAAGCTTTTCCCGTGCTAAAGTGTTATATATATATATATGAGGATAGGAGGATTGGAGTAAATCCGACAGAATGTGGTAAAGAATAAAGGGAAAAAGTGGAAAAAATAGCAAAACTCAAACAAATAGATGTAGGAGATATGTTTCATCCTGCATTGAGCAGAGCTTCAACAGTCGTTTATCAATATCTTTTATTTTTTTAATAAATCACTGACGAGCCCTGCACAATGCAGAACGAAATATATCTGCTACATCTACTTGTTTGAGTTTTGCTCTCTTTTTGTCCACTTTTTCCTCTATTCTTTACCACACACACACACACACACACACACACACACACACACACACATATATATATATATATATATATATATAGGGCCGGGTTAGCTCAGTCGGTAGAGCGTTCGGTTAGAAACCACATAGTTCGTGGTTCGATACCCGCCCTCGCCAACTCAGCGTATGAGTAGTACAGGGATCTGTGCGGTAAAGTAAGGAGCTGATGGTAGGTGCGGCGCTCCACCTCAGACGATAAAAATAAACTCCTTGGTCTAGCGCTATTGAAAAGGGGATAGACTCCCTCGCTGCATGGCTGATACTGACATTAGGCCGCCCCGACGACTTTGAAAAATAAAATGTACTTATAACTGAAGGCCATAGAAGATGAAGCCTGATGAAAAATGAAAAATAATACTACTAGATGCAATATTTCAAGTTAGTCGTTAGTAATATATATATATATATATATATATATATATATATATAATATATATACAAAATGTGTCATAAAAGTGCCGATTTGAAAGCTGTATTTACCAAGATAAACAATGTATGGAACGTTATTTTTTCAGAATACTAGGTGTATCAAAAAGTACAGAAAGATCCCGATACCTTTGTGAC
>CM042170.1:74312929-74325429 GCA_023376005.1 Doryteuthis pealeii | reverse complement strand
ATATCTTCGGCATAAAATAACCCAACAAGGCTTGAAATGCCGTAAAATCCAACCAACCAATCTTTTTTATTTTTCCTAATGTCTTCCCCCTTTTTGGCAGTAGGTGGCGACCCATAATGCTTAAGGACGGAATCCTGGTGACCAGATGGGCGGTCGGAGAGGCTCCTCCGATCAATCGGTTTGTCACGTCAAGCCCTAGCACCTATATGATTGTCCCGGTCGTAATTCTCAGATAGCAAACACCCAACTCTTTTTATCATATTTACTAAAAGATTATGTCTGAGGGCCTTATTATCCTGGGTATGATGCTAAATTGCCTCTAGTGGTGAGATTTCAATTCTGGAGCTCTGGGAGTGTGGAGTACCCCTTCATAAGCTACAGGTCCATTCTGGTCCGGATTGGTAGTACCTGTTAGGGTCCCATCTATGGGTTAAATAGATTAAAAATGAGTTAAAAAACTTTGAATACTCAACAAGGATGAATAAAATAAAAACGTCTTCGGTATCAAATAGCCCAGCAAGGGTTGGCATGCCGTAAAATCCAACCACCTACCTAACCAACCAACCAACCAACCAACCAACCAACCAACCAAAAAGTAAAATCCAACTAACCAACCTCATGTCTTTTACGTCTATTCATCTTCATCCCTAGTCATGTTGAGTCCTCCTTGGTTCCTTCTTCGTATCGGGTCATATCGGGTGTTGTTTCACTCCCTTTCCATCTTAGTTCTTAATCATGAACACGGAGACATATTATTTTTGGTGTACACATACCTTTATTTCCCTGATACCCATATAACTTGCGTCGGCGAGAGAACAAAGCATCACAGAACGCAAATACGCGTCTGACAACTACGTCTCTCAGGTCGATTCACTAATCAGAGAGGACCGTTCGGGTGATCTCGGGGTGTTGGCTGCTTGCTACCAATCAAATTATATGAACGTACGTACGCGACACACACACACACACACACACACACACACACACACACACACACATACAAAATAGCTGTACGACAATTTCCTCCTATCACACAAAAGACCCAAGTCCATTAGAACAATCGGATTCATCTGAGTCATTTTCCAAGGGTTGACATGCCGTAAAACCCAACCAACCAACCAACCAACCAACCTACCCATTTATTATAAATATTTATCAACACAAAAAAGTAAAGTTGGTATCATTGGTAAAGTCCATTAGAATAATCGGATTCATTTGAGCCATTTTTCCAAGGGTTGACATGCCGTAAAAACCAACCAACCAACCAGCCAACCAATCAACTAACGATGACGATGTTGATGATGATGATAATGATGATGATGTTAAAAACAGAGAAGAAAAAAAAGCATGAAATAATCCAACAAGAGTTGACATGCCGTAAAAGCCAGCCAACCAACCAACCAACCAACCAGCCAACCAACGATGACGACGACGATGATGATGATGATGATGATGATGATAAAAACAGAGTAGAAAACAGCATAAAATAATCCAACAAGGGTTGACATGCCGTAAAAGCCAACCAACCAACCAACCAATTAAATGTTTATCTACACAAAAGAGTAAAGTTTTGTAGAATTGTTAAAATTCATTAGAACAATCGGATAAGTTGAGTCATCATTTTCTTTTTTTTCATCCGACCTCATCTGAATTTCTCTATGAGACAAAATCTCTCAGAGTCTGGTTTGACGTAACAGTTGAACTACATGCTAACGTGCACGTTTACCGCCCGAGGCAGAAAGTGTCACACAGAACTCGGTCTGATAAGCAAGGGGAGGGGGTGGAACTGCACTTACCAATCCCATATTTTATCAAAAAGGCTTTGTCCAACAAAAATTACTTTCATAATTAATAAGAAAAATGGTTCTCATTTATATATATATATATATATATATATATATATATATTATATATATATATATATAGAGAGAGAGAGAGAGAGAGAGAGAGAGAGAGAGGGAGAGAGAGAGAAATTTAGCATCATAGTCTATTTCATTATTATATTATTATATTATTATTATAGTCTATTATTTAAATAGACTGAATCTAAATCTGTAATCTTTTATTATTTCTTTACTTATATATTTGCTCTGTGACTCTAACATTAAGAGCACACATTGAGCTCTCAACTGCGACAGGTCTCGATAAGTCCGGAGTAAAAAAACAAGCTCTGAGGATGATTTTATAAAATCGAAATATTGTTCAATATTAGCTATGAATATGATATAAATGTTTTATATATATGAATGTGTGTGCTTATGTAATATATGTAATACATATTATATATATTATATGTGAATGCAATATATATATAGATAAGTATATTTGGCAGCATTCTTTCTTTTCAACATGTTTTGTTAAACTCTACTGACAATTCTTGTCGGAGGAGTTTTTGTTCGATCTTTTCTAACTGTCTGGCCATCTTTTTTGACATCTGGGGGGAATTGGTGTAGCAATCCACCAAAGGTTTCTACACGAGCGCTTTTGGCATGTCTTTGTGCCATCTTTCAGGTGTGAAACTGGTGGAATGTTTCCGTTGACTCGCTTATATATATATATATATATATATATATATATATATATATATATATATATATATATATATATATATATATATGACCTAACTGAAAGAGATATATAGATAGATAATTTTGTAGGTATGAAATAGATATTTAGATAGATAAATAGATTGATAAATAGATATGAACTATGTGAAAAAATATGGATAGATAGGTAGGTGTGACAAGACTGAGATAGATAAAAACAGAATTAAATCGATAGGTAGATAAATAGTAAGCTATGAACTAAGTGAAATTGATAGATAGATAGATAGATATGAACTAACTGAAAGAGATACATAGATAGGTAGGTGTGAAGAGACTGAGATAGATAGATATATAAAAACAGGATGAAATAGATTGATAAATAGTAAGATATGAACTAAATGAAAGAGATATATAGATAGGTAGATATGTAGAAGGACTGAGATAGATAGATAGGTAGAAGAGATGAGATAGATAGTAGATAGATAGAGGTAAATGATGAAGAGACTGAGATAGATAGATAGATAGATCGATAGATAGGTAAATAGGTATGAAGAGACTGAGATAGATAGATAGATAAATAGGTAGATAGATAGGTATGGGGAGACTGAGATAGATAGATAGATTGATAGGTAGATAGATATGAAGAGACTGAGATAGATAGATAGATAGATAGGTATGAAGAGACTGAGATATATAGATAGGTAGATAGGTATGAAGAGACTGTGATAGATAGATAGATAGATAGATAGATAGATAGGTAAATAAGTATGAAGAGACTGAGATAGATAGATAGATAGGTAGATAGATATGAAGAGACTTATATAGATAGATAGATAGATAGATAGGTAGACAGGTATGAAGAGACTGAGATAGATAGATAGATAGATAGATAGGTATGAAGAGACTGATAGATAGATAGATAGATAGATAGATATGAAGAGACTGAGATATATAGATAGATAGATAGATAGTATGAAGAGACTGAGATAGATAGATAGATAGATAGGTGGATAGGTATGAAGAGACTGGATAGATAGATAGATAGATAGATAGATAGGTAGATATGAAGAGACTAGATAGATAGATAGATAGATAGATAGACTGAGATAGATAGATAGATAGATAGATAGGTATGAAGAACTGAGATAGATAGATAGATAGATAGATAGGTATGAAGACTGAGATAGATAGATAGATAGATAGATAGATAGATAGATAGGTAATAAGGAGACTGAGATAGATTGATCATGTCTAATCTCAAGAATGAGATAATATATATATATATATATATATATATATATATATATATATATATATATATTATATATATATAATATATATATATTATTAATTATATATACTTGTAAATTTAAATAAAATATAAGGTATTATTTTTTTATCAACAAAATATTTCCAATAATTCTCTTATCTCACATGATGTCTTTGTATTTAAGCGAATTCTTTTCTCAGCGAAAATTACTTTTCACTGTCGACAAAATCCCATTAACTTATCGTTTGCAAAAAGGAAGGTCATGTGAATAAAGAACCAAATATTAAAGGTCACTGAAGGGCATGACATAAATTTGTAAGTTGCACCAATTCATTAAATTGTCTCAAAATTGCACAAGCAAAGAAAACTGTCTGTTTTTATACACTCTAGCTATTATAGAAGTTCATTTCATGTCTGTCATTTTAAACAAAATCTGGGCTTTGCCAGTAGTTTCATATTTTATATGTAAATTAAAAAGCCTCTTTATGCCTATCATCTCTATGTATATTGTTACATTACGTCAGAAACATAAAGAAATTGACAAAAGGATCTTTAGAAGAATAATAACAAAAAGAATTTCCCTAGGTTCGAATCCTGTAGACCGATGATAACCAATAATAGACAGAAATAACAGTAATTGTCTTAATTTTTTAGATGAGACTTGATAATTTGTATTATCTGGATTTGTTATATACACAATGTTTCGGCCGATATGCCCTCAGGCCTTCTTTAGGTGCTTCTTGTCGAATTCTGGAAGCTTCACGTCGGATTTTGAAACCTTCTTGTAGAACTCTGGAGCCTTCATGTCTTAATCGGGAATCTTCACGCAGATACGAACCGAAGACTTTATTCAATTCACCGGGATAGACTGTTCACAATTCTCTAATCATGATAATATATATATATATATATATATATATATATATATATATATAATATTGTGTGTGTGTGTGTGTGTGTGTGTTCGACCCGAGTCAAATCCTAGATAAGGCTGTTTGCATTTCACATAGCACTAATACTCTTGGGAAATGTATGAATCTCATATATTCTCCCTCCAGCTATGGGTAAAATAGTAGGGCAGACTGGGCTCTTTAACCTTGGGTAGGTAACCAGTCTAGGAGAAGGAAAACTCTGAAATTCAAAATTCCCGAGGTCAGTCGTTGATTGGGTTTGTGGCATTCCTTGATGCACCAATTCTTTCCTATCGACTGTGCCAAAAAGTCCCCCCCCCACACACACATACACGCATATATATATTATATATATATATATATATATATATATCTTTATGGACTCTCTCGTCGATTTCGACGCATAAGGGTTCATACAATGAACAACCCACACAGTGATTTGTTTATACTGGTGAAGGCTTGTGTTGGACTATTCCGCACTTTTTGGCACAGTTGATAGGAAAGAATCGGTGCACAAGGAATGCCACAAACCCAATCAATGACTGGCCTCAAGACTTTTGAATTCAGAGTTTTCCTTCTCCTAGCTGGTTACCTACCAATGTTAAAGAGTCTAGTTTGCCCTACTATTTTAGCCATACTGGGGGAGAATAATATGGATCCATACCTTTCCCAATGGTTTTAGCACTATGTGAAATGCAAACAGCTTTGTCTGGGATTTGAACTCGGGTAGACAAGTCCATCTCCCACGACTCTAAACATTATGCCACGGGCCGGTTTAGCTCAGTCGGTAGAGCGTTCGGCTAGAAATCACAAGGTTCCTAGTTCGATACCGGCCCTCGCCAACTCAGCGTATGAGTAGCACAGGGATATGTGCGGTAAATTAAGGAGCTGATGGTAGGTGTAGCGCTCCACCTCAGATGCTAACACAATCTCCTTGGTCTAGCGCTATTGAAAAGGGGATAGACTCCCTCACTGACTGGCTGATACCGACTCTAGGCCGCCCCGTCGACTTTACTTTATTTATATATATATACTCAGAATTCAGACATCCATATTTATATACTGTATGTATGTATTTACAAACCACTCCTTCACACACGAGCAGGAAGTAGCACAAGGTCGGTTTTTAATCGGAGTTTACCAGGTTTGAATTCAAAGATTACTTTTCTCCTAGACCGGTTGCCAAACCAAAGATTTAAGAGCCTAGACTTCTCTCTCTATATTCTCCTTAGACGTGAGGATAGGTCTGTTCTCTTGTACATATAATGAATATCATTTTTCAATACATTGTTTGATGCTGAAGATTTTGATAATGTTATCAAAAGAGCGAATAACTGGCAGCATGCCGATACTGTACCCAGATTAAAATAATCATTGTTCTGTAGGCTGTTACAGTTTTAATATATATATATATATATATATATATATATATATTATATTTATGAATAAAAAGGCCTTAAATACCATGGGTATCGTGATTATGGACCATTTCCACTCGTGGGTATCTGGGGCCCACAGAGCTTCTTCAGACCACGCATATCTTTTATATATAAAATATATACTTATATATATTCTTATATATAAGAAGCTCTGTGGGCCCCAGATACCCACGAGTGAAAATAGTCATAATCACGATACCAATGGTATTTAAGGCCTTTTTATATTCATATATATATATATATATATATATATATTATATTATATATACTATATTTATTTGGTGGGTACCAAGTTTCTTGGTATTAGGATGATTCTAAGCTGGTCCTTTTCTCTAACAGTATATTGTTGCAGAGTTCAGGTCCCGTATGAGAGCTCAATGTTTAATTTTAATAAACAGAGCAAAGTAATTTGTAAAGGAAAAACCATTAAATACCGGGGGTATAGCGATTATGGTCCATTTACTCACGGGTGGAAATGGAACATAATCGCTATATCTCCGGTATATAACCCTTTTTTCTTTACAAATATATATATATATATATAAATATATATATGTATGTATGCGTGTGTGTGTGTGTGTGTGTGTGTGTGTGTACATGGGTATGTAGGTATATCTACACCGTGTTTGGACGTATCACTTCTCCTCAGTGTGGCTAGACATAGCAGGCTAACTCCAGTCGGGATCGAAACCTGACCGATTTATCAACCGTCAGAGTTCCTAACCATCAGCTCACCTACAAACCGCATGATAACTGATAAATACATACATGTGTGTATATAAAGGCCGCCTGAGAGAGCTCCATCCGTCTTACAAGAGTCTTGCATTATAGGAGAGCGTATATTTATATGAATATGAATATGAATATATATAAATAGGCACATTTCGTCACTGTTTGATAGCTCCATGGTTTGCGGCGTTGTATATGACTTGGAACATCAACTCGTTTTTCCAACTGAAATAACGTTAACGGCCCAGCATCCTGATATTGTCATTTGGTCTGTTAATCAAAAGAAAAGTTTTCATCATTGAATTAACAGTTTCTTTCGAAGAAAATCTTGACTGGGCACATCAGTGTAAGTTGGAAAAATATGAAGATTTACGAGAACAATGCGTCAGAAATGGATGGATAACGAATGTATTTCCTATCGAAGTCGGATGCCGAGGATTTATTACCAACTCAAACTTGGCATTTTTTTTACCACATTTGGACTTTTTCCACCAGACAAGACGAAATACATAAAAAAGATCCAGGAGAAAGCTCTAACCGCATCAGCGTGGATATGGCAGTCCTATATTGTGACATCAAACCAACAAAGTATGGTGGTATCGTGAGATACTGCTGGGGTGCTCTGGGTTAGTGGTAATGATGCTTCGGCCCCGAAACCATGCCTGAACCCAGAGTCATCATCTGATGAAGGCTTTGTTGGTTGCAATGCTACTGTGTAAATAGCAGTCATTGTATGAAGATTATTATATATATATGTGTGTGTGTATGTATGTGCGTGCGAGAGAGAGAGAGAGGTAGAGATAGAGATAGAGAGGGGAAGAGAGAGGGGGGAGAGAGAGAGAGAGGGGAGAAGGTAGAGAGAGAGAGGTAGAGATAGAGGAGTGAGAGAGAGAGAGAGAGAGAGAGAGAGAGAGAGAGAGAGAGAGAGGTGGGGGTGCTTGACAGATACGTTAGATTATAACGGAACGGTATAGATTTGGTCGTCTGATATAGTATAAGTTATTTAGCAAACTTAGCATTGTCATGCACAAACCTCTGATTATCGTTTATCTGAGGAAGATTGAATTCACCAAATTTGTAGTGAGACTAACTTGCTCAACACAACAACCCTACTGCGATAGATTCAAGATAGATACCGTCTATCTATTCACACTCAGATTGATAATAATATTTTTAAAAATTACTAAAATAGACGCAAACAGAAATAGATTTTTTTTATAAACTAGCAAAAGTACACAGCCCCTGGGTGCAAGTATTTAAGTTTTATTGTAAAACAATATCTATTAATCTATTAATAATGGAGATTCGCTTCCGCTTTTTGTCTGTAACAAAAACTACGTCACTGCTTACATCGCATTACCCAAAATCGTCATAACATAGAATAATAATGCTGAAAATTTGAACATGCAACATTAGACAGTCCTCATTGTTTTTTAAAACAAGTTTTAATAAATACATGACTGGTATTATATATCTATATATAGTTTGTTTTATTTTAATACATATTTAAAGTTTACATTTCAAATTGTTTTATTTTTTAATCCTTTAATGAATTTGATGATTTTATTTACTTAAGGTACAAACTCGCTAACATTGAATTTTTTTACTCCCACCCCTCAGGCAATATGTTTCAAAAATCTACTTTTACATCGCCCAGAGGGTGTTTTTTATATTGTACTAGTTATCAATAATGGAGATTGTCTGTATTTCTGTCTGTAACAAAAACTACGTCATAGTTCTACGTCAAAGCTTACGTCACAATATTCTTATGCTATATACACCCAAAATTTGAGTAAGCAATTTAAAAAATTGTTTTTTACTCTCGTCATTTTTTAATTTTTTTTACAGTAACAAGAAGTTAACTAAAAAGTTTACAAATAATTAAATACCTACGATTTTGTGTAAAATTGATGTGGAAAATATTCAAAATAATTGTTTGATTATTACATACATGCAACATTTTATTTGAGAGGGACGGGGCTCAGTTTTCATTTCAAATTGTTTTTTTAATTTCTTTTATCTCTTTAATTAATATGAGGATTTTGCTTACTTATGATACAAACCCTCTGATATTGAATTTTTAACTTCCACCTTCTCAGGCAATGTCTTTCAAAAATTAATTTTTACGACGCCCGGGGGGTGTTTTCTGTTGCTAGTTATACTAAATTAGAAAGGCTAATGAAACTAGATAAGCACGAATAAAAAAGAATTACACTTATTTTAATATCATTTTAATATTATTTTAATTGATTTCTATATAAAATTATATGTAATATTATGAAAAAATTGAAGAACACAAGTTCATAAACGAGTACTGTTTATTTCGCCTAAACTGCAGTGTTTCGATCTGTTTCAATAGATCTTCATCAGGGCTTTCATTAGGTTGAGGGAAAAATAAAAGTATCACAGAAAATAAGAAATCTTCGAGACTCTTTTGTCTTATGGTCGGTAGGTCTATTTGAAATTGTTGGTGAAAACGCGAGCGTTCTTGGATTTTTAAAATGTATACAGAAACGCCGAAACGGAACGCGTGTTGGAGATTTCAAAAATGTCAACAGACGCTTCACTTCCACTTTTTCCTCACATAAAATTATATATAGGGTTGATTTTAATTCATTTGAGAATAACATGATAGTATTAGAAATCAGTAACAGCAAATAATTATTTATTAAACCCAGTTTTGTTGAAATCATTATGCAAATCAGTCCCACCATAAACTATGTAAATCTTTGTTTCTTAGGAATATATAACACATATCGCAGCCATTTAGATGCATTAATATATAGACATCTATCCATATATAAAGGGCAGTTGTGTGAATCTGTATGTCCGGAGGAAACTTCGAAAATAAAACAATTAACGACAAAGTAAATATATATACACATTAAATATCACCAGGGCTTGGTTTTCTATACATATATAAATGGCAGTTGTGTGAATCTGTATGTCCGGAGGAAACTTCGAAAATAAAACAATTAACGACAAAGTAAATATATATACACATTAAATATCACCAGGGCTTGGTTTTCTATAACATAATATAAATGGCAGTTGTGTGAATCTGTATGTCGGAGGAAACTTCGAAAATAAAACAATTAACGACAAAGTAAATATATATACACATTAAATATCACCAGGGCTTGGTTTCTATACATATATAAATGGCAGTGTGTGTGAATCTGTATGTCCGGAGGAAACTTCGAAAATAAAACAATTAACGACAAAGTAAATATATATACTCATTAAATATCACCAGGGCTTGATTTTTGAGAAAAAATAATGAAGATTTGATTTATATTTGGGAAGATATTTAAAAATTCAAATTTGAAAAGTAACAGGCAATTATCTATTCACACTGAGACTGAATTTTTTTTTGTTTTTACTGATATAGACGCCAACAAAAATAAATTTATACAAACTAGCAGGACCTGTGGCTATGCCACAGTATGATAATTTAATTATGAAAATGTTTGATATGTTCACTCAAAAGCTATTGCAAAATAGTTCAATATGTAAAAAAAAAGTATAATTATCTTGATTTAATTAACTCTCACTCTTTTTCTTTCTTTCCTTCATCTTTCCTTTCATCTTTTTATTATATTCGATTGAAACAGAATAGCGTTATCGCTTCCGTGCGCTCATCCCCATCTCTCTATCTTTCACTTACTCTCTTTTCTTTCTTTCTTTCTTTCTTTCTTTCTTTCTTTCTTTCTTTCTTTCTCATTATTTTTTTCTGTGTAGCAAGTCCTTTTTCTTCCCATTATTTAACTGAGATGATTATACTCATAAGAAATAATCAACAACAGATAATCAGGGTTTACATTTTGCAATTTAATCTTGGACGATTCGACGCTCTCATTTTTAAACGAGAGTGTGTTGCAAGATGATATAGAGAGAGGAGAGAGAGAGAGAGAGAGAGAGAGAAGAGAGAGAGAGAGGAGAGAGAGAGAGAAAAGAGAGCGTGTGTGTGGGTGTGTGGGTGCTGAGAGCGACAAACAGACAAACGACAGAGAAATATGTAAATAAATTCTTAGATAGAGGAATACACACACACACACACACACACCGCACACATTATTATATATATATATATATTTATATATATATATGTATTTAAGAATGGAAATGAATCCGAACAATATGAGGAAAAAATGAGTAAAGAAAAGAAATGTATTTTATCGATATCACTTTTAATCGATATCACTTGCACATGTGTTTCGGTCTGTTTATCAAAATGTATACGGATTTACGTTATCATTATTATTAAAATAATCAGATGGAGTTGAAATGATGATAATAATAATAATAGGAAAAATGTATAAAATATTCCGTACACAGAGAGATTTTTTACGACCTTCATCAGAGTGAATTTTTTAATTTTTTGAGTAGATATAAAAATCGTTGGAGACAAGAACAGAATTTTAAATGTTCGAAAAAAAGAATATTTTTTGAATCATTTGGAACGTTAGAGGCCGTTAAAAATTTGAAAGTTTTGGTGGATGGGTATAATTCACACACACACACACACACACACACACACATATATATATATATATATATATATATAGTATTACCATATAGGTATTAACCAATAGATCCCACTTAGCTGAATGACTTTAGCAAAACGCTGGACAAATCTGATTAGTGATGCGTACTTTTTATAATCGCGGATTAAAAGGTTTAATCCGTTGGATTAACTTATGGCCAATTAAGTTCACAATGTCACGTATTTTTTAAGCGCATGAATGATTTTTATTTTAAAAAGTTTTTGTTTACTAACTTTTGATACCCCTTTTGAATACACTGACTGTGCCTCTGCAGAGGCGTAAGACCCGTACTTAATGGGACCGCCTGTTGACTGTGGATGGCAATCCTTGATACTTAAGGATGGAACCCTGGTAGCAGAGCAGCCCAGGAAATGCAACATTCCATTTTGTCCATTACTTAGGCTAGACCAGTGGTTCTTAACCGGGGTCCATGTAGACCCCCGGGGACAATATAAACATTTTTGGGATCCAGGCAAGTAAAATGTATTTAACTATAAAATTACAACGGTGGCTAAGGGTCTTCATGTCCTGGGAATGACATTAAACTCTGATGGTAAAGTTCCAGTTCTGGAGCTCTAGTGAATATGGAGTACCCCTTCATCATCATTACTCCCAGATCCACTCTGACCCGGAGTGGTAGTACCTGTTAGGATACCTTCTATTGTTTACATAGATATAAATGATCTAAAAATATGTGTTCAACAATCGAGTTTCAAAAAAATTAAGTTTAAGAATGAATAAAACAAAATGTCTTCGGCATAAAATAACCCCACAAAGGTTGAGATACCATACAATCCAAGGATATATATTGGTACGATTTCTATTCACAATCTGTCTAGATTATATCAACCGATTTAGAGGTCATTAAATAATAGGTAGCAACATTCTTTAGATAATTTAAAATATATTAAAAATATGGGTCGAACACAATTTCTCAGCTCTGACTATTGAGTAGAATCATCGGAGGAGTACGTGCAAAGTATCTCGAGGCAACACTGTAGATTTCTGCTAGACATTTGATCTATACTCAGAAGGAATATGGACCAGAACCATTAAGC
>CM042170.1:74301626-74312829 GCA_023376005.1 Doryteuthis pealeii | reverse complement strand
TAGTGCTAATTATATTATTCATTTATTATTATATTATTTAATTTATATATTATTATTATTATTATTTTTCGCTGAAGCAGTTACAATGCGTATATCGTCATAAAATCGATAATTATAGAAAATAATCAGGACAAGCGAACTCGGGTGGCCCTGTGGTAAAGTCTCTGACTCTGCGTACTGAGTTCCCGGTTTCGATTTCTGTCGGAGGGAAATCGTAAGTACACATCGCCGATGAGACTTAATAAAGTTGAAACAGCTGTACGATGTTCTACGTAGTGGGCAATGTTTGCAGAGTTCGCTTGTCATGATTATTTTCATTAATTATCGAATTTTATATGATATACGCATTGTAATTGCCTTCAAGCAAGAAAATATAAATAGTAATATACTTTACTCAACAATGCTTCTAAAGCAAATTATCTTAATATATATATATATAAATATATATATGTGTGTGGGAGATTATGTGCTTAATTAAAGTCATACCTAATTTTGTTAATTAATTAATTATAACTAAATGAATTAGGCGTGCATATTGGTTTAAATGTAAAGCGTAAACAAATCGAGAAAAAAGTCGATCTCTGTATGTACATTTTCAGCCCATTAGGCCTCATCAGCCAGAGCTATAGACAGGGCAGTGCTTTGTGCGTGATTCGAACCTACCTGTCAGGCTGACAGGTGGACATTCTAACCACTACACTAGTTGGCTTCCCCAGAAATTCTGGGGAAGGTAGGGTTCGAATCCCGCACCAAGCAATACCCTGTCTATAGTTCTGCTGATGAGGCCTATTGGGCTGAAATGTACATACAGAGATCGACTTTTTCTCGATTTGTTTACGCTTTACATTTAAACCGATATGCACGCCTAATTCATTTAATTATAATTAATTAATTAACAAAATTAGGTATGACTTTAATTAAGCACATAATCTCCCACAAATTGTCGGCCTTCGCCATTTTCAAACACACTGTTTGACTACTTCATATATATATATTATATATATATATATATATATAAGAAGTGCGTATAGGAAACTTTATTCTTCGTCCGGGTTCTTGGTGTCTCTTGCTATTATATTCGTCACAGATCAAAGATCATAGCTCTGTTTCATTAAAACCTACACTACTTAGCCCATCCTCACATCTCAACACCGTCTGTGATTACTTCCTTCAATATATTATATATTATAAATATATATAATATATGTATATATATTATATATATATATATATATATATATACGAGTGTGAGTCAAAAAGTAATGTCATTTTGTTTAGGACAGATATAATTACCTATATATATATATATTTTACCAATCTCTCCGCACGAGCAGGATGCGACCCAAGGTCAATTTTTTAAGCGGAGTTCAACAGGTTTGAATTCAGAGTTTTCCTTCTCCTAGACTGGTTACCTAACCATGGTTAAAGAGCCCAGTCTGCCCTGCTATTTACCCATAGCTGGAGGGAGAGTAGGATTCATACCTTTCCCAAGGGTATTAGCGCTAAGTGAAATACAATTACCACGTACAGGATTTGAACTCGGGGCGACGAGTCCATTTCCCATGACTTTAACAATCACACCACGCACTTCCTAAATTACCTATATAGGAACATGTATCAAACATCAAAATGAAGCTGGACCTCTGTGGGTCACATCCCTACTTCTCCACATAGGTGACTCAAAAAGTAATGCCATTTTGTTTAGGACAGGTATAATTACCAACACAGGAACATGTATTATATATAAAAATGAAGGTGCTCCTCAGTGGATCATATCCCTACTTCTCCACATAATCATCGTTTCTCTCAATAGATATTTTCCACCTTTGAATGAGAACATATATCCCGGCCCCGTAAAATTATGTTGACTGTTCTTTGAGCCATTTCTTCACTACAGATTTTACTTCCTCGTCACTGGAATAATGTTTGCCACTTAAACACTTTTTCATGGGGCTGAAGGCGCTAAATCTGACGAGTAGGGAGGATGTGGTAAAGTTGTTCACCCGAATGATTTTTACAATAAAAATGCATAGGGATGGCATTGGACAATGATTTTTTACTATAAAATGCATTGGGAAAATGATTTTTTACTATAAAAAAATGCATTGGAAATGATTTTTTACTATAAAAATGCCATTGGACAATGATTTTTTTACTATAAAAAATGCATTGGAAATGATTTTTTACTATAAAAATGCAATTGGAAATGATTTTTTTTACTATTAAAAATGCATTGGACAATGATTTTTACTATAAAAATGCATTGGAAATGATTTTTTACTATAAAAAATGCATTGGAAAGATTTTACTATAAAAATGCATTAGAAATGATTTTTTTACTATAAAATTGCATTGGAAATGATTTTTACTATAAAAATGCATTGGACATGAATTTTTACTATAAAAATGCATTTGGAAATGATTTTTACTATAAAAAATGCAATTGGAAATGATTTTTACTATGAAAATGCATTAGAAAATGATTTTACTAAAAATGCATTTGACAATGATTTTACTATAAAAATGCATTGGAAATGATTTTTACTATAAAAATGCATTGGGACAATGATTTTTACTATAAAAATGCATTGGACAATGATTTTTTACTATAAAAATGCATTGGAAATGATTTTTTACTATTAAAATGCATGGACAATGATTTTTACTATGAAAATGCATTAGAAAATGATTTTTACTATAAAAATGCATTGGACAATGATTTTTTTTACATAAAAATGCATTGGAAATGAATTTTACTATAAAAATGCATTGGACAATGATTTTTACTATAAAAATGCATGGACAATGATTTTTTACTTATAAAATGCATTGGGACAATGATTTTTTACTATAAAAATGCATTGGAAATGATTGATTTTACTATAAAAAATGCAATTGGAAATGAATTTTTTACTATAAAAATGCATTATGATTTTTACTATAAAAATGCAATTGGAAATGATTTTTACTATTAAAAATGCATTGGACAATGAATAAAAATGCATTAGGACAATGATTTTACTATAAAAAATGTATTGGAAATGATTTTTTATAAAAAAATGCATTGGACAATGATTTTTACCATAAAAATGCATTGGACAATGATTTTTACTATAAAATGCATTGGAAATGATTTTTACTATAAAAATGCATTGGATACAAATTGATTTACTATAAAAATGCATTGGCAATGGAAATGGACAATGTTTTTACTATAAAATGCATTGGACATGATTTTACTATTAAAATGCATTAGACAATGATTATTACTATAAAAATGCAACAATGATTTTACTATAAAAATGTATGGAAATGATTTTTACTATAAAAATGCATTGGACAATGATTTTTACCATAAAAAATGCATTGGACAATGATTTTTAAAAATGCATTGGACAATGATTTTTACTATAAAAATGTATGGAAATGATTTTACTATAAAAATTTGGACACCATTAAAATGCATTGGACAATGATTTTTACTATAAAATAAAATACGATTTTACTATAAAAATGCATTGGACAATGATTTTACTATAAAAATGCTTGGACATGTTTTTTACTAAAAAATGCAATGGAAATGATTTTACTATAAAAATGCATTGAAATGATTTTTACCATAAAAAAATGCATTTTAATGATTTTACCATTGGAAATGCATTGGAAATGATTTTTACTCTAAAAAATTTTTTACAATAAAAAATGCATTTGGAAATGATTTACTATAAAAATGCATTGGACAATGATTTTTTAATAAAAATGCATTGAAATGAATTCTAACTATAAAAATGCATTGGAAATGATTTTTACTATAAAAATGCATTTATTCGATATGCACCTTTTATTTTATTTTATTTGATTTGATTTTTTCAAATTGACAAATATTGTGAATTAGAAATAGAAAAAGAAAACCTAGGGTCATTTTCTTTCTTTTTACCTACGTTCTATCTTCAGTGAAGCAATTCGAAAGAATGTCAGGTGGTAGGGTGTAACTGGGTGGGAGAGGGGTGTAACATCGCGTCTCTCGGTGAACAATTTGTGACTTCCTTCCCCTCGTCTGCCATCGCCACCGACGCCGCCCACGCAAATCCGGTGAAGGGAATCAAATGTACGAATAATTAAATTGATCTCAGGTTGGTGACTTTTTTTGGGGGTTTTTTGTTTGTTTGTTTGTTTGTTGTTTTCTAATTCAAGACTAAAAGTGGGGGGGTTGGGGGTGGGGGTGTAAGGTGTCCAGTTTATGCGGAAGTTCGAGAAGGGGTGAAAATATTGGGTGAGAAAAAAAGTAGAAAAAGGCAGAGACCATGAAGAGAAAGAAAGAAAAAAATGAAAGAAGAAGAGAAAGAAAAAGAAAGAAAGAAAGAAAGAAAAGAAGAGAAAAAAGAAGAAGAACAACAACAACAACAACAACAAAAAGAGAAATAGGCAGAGAGAATGATAGAGAAGAAAGAAAAAAAAGAAAAGAAAGAAAGAGAAGAAGAAGAAGAACAAGAAACAACAACAACAACAACAAAAAAGTTAGAAATAGGCAGAGACTATGAGAGAAAGAAAGAAAGAAAGAAAGAAAGAAGAAGAAGAACAACAACAACAACAACAACAACAACAAAAAGTTAGAAAAGGCAGAGACTATGAAGAGAAAGAAAGAAAGAAAGAAGAAAAGAAGAAGAAGAAGAAGAGAAGAACAACAACAACAACAACAACAACAAACGGAAAGAAAGAAAGTGTAAGAAGAAAAATAAGAATATGGCTATGGTTTTGAAGAAGAAGAAGAAAATGGGTAAGCTGCAGATAGTAAAAAGAAAAGATTAAGAGTGTATGAAGAAGAAAAAGAAAAGAAGGGTTTAAGAAAAGAAAAAGAAGAAAGAAGAAGAAGAAGAAGAAGAAGAAGAAGAAGAAGGAAATTGTAAGAAGAAGAAAAATAATAATATGGTTAGGGTTGAAGAAGAAGGAAAAGAAGATGGAAATGGAAGAAGAAGAAGAAGAAGAAGAAGAAGAAGAAAGAAGAAGAAGAAGAAAGAAGAAGAAGAAGAAAAGAAGAAGAAGAAGAAGAAAAGGAAGAAGAAATTGTAAGAAGAAACAAAAAGAAATATGGTTATGGGTTGAAGAAGAAGAAGAAGAAGAAGAAGAAGAAGAAGAAGAAAGAAGAAAGAAGAAGAAGAAGAAGAAGAAGAAGAAGAAGAAGAAGAAGAAGAAAAGAATAAGAAGAAGAAGAAGAAGAAGAAAGAAGAAGAAGAAGAGAAAAAGAAGAAGAAGAAAGAAGAAGAAGAAAGAAGAAGAAGAAGAAGAAAAGAATATGGTTATGGGTTGAAGAAGAAGAAAAAAGAAGAAGGAAATGGGAAGAAGAAGAAGAAGAAGAAGAAGAAGAAGAAGAAGAAGAAGAAGAAAGAAAAGAAGAAAGAAATAAAGAAGAAAGAAGAAGAAGAAGAAGAAGAAGAAGAAGAAGAAGAAGAAAGAAGAAGAAGAAGAAGAAAGAAGAAGAAGAAGAAGAAGAAGAAGAAGAAGAAGAAGAAATCTAATGGAAAGAAGATAGAGTGAAAGAAACACGAACGCATCGTAAAAGATAATAATTCCTCTTCGTATTTTCTTTTTCGATAATTGCCCGGCCTACTGGACCCCTCAAAAGGGATCCACAATATTTACAGTCTCAGTATTTTAAGGGGCCAACTTCTATTTCCAAACATGATCGACTTTCTACAATGTCTCCCGAACTGTAACGGCGTCGACGCGTAGCTGATAAACTCTGCGGGTCAGGAAGGTCGGACCCTCCCCTGGTTATTATTTATTTAACCCCATCCTGGCCGCGGCGGTACACCGACATTTTCATGTCCAAATATTTTTGTTAGGGTTGACCTATTTTCATTCCGTAGGTTCAACTAAGTAAGGCGCAGAACGACACTACTTCAGTGTGGCTCGAAACCGGTTCGGTTGTATTACTAAACGTAGCTTACATTTAGCTCTATATAAAAACACCTTTGGTATAGGTCACCCCGTGTAACAAGTTTTTATACATGTTAAAAAGTAGGTACCACCAAAATACGTCACGTGATCAGTTTAAGTCATTATTGAAGGAAAAAACGTAAATATTTTTGAACTTTTTTTTAAAAATCTCGCAAAAAAGAAATAATGAACATAAACAGTTGTTACAAATAAAAACAGTTAATTCAAAGATCAAATTATCCTATTGGGGAAAATTTACTCACAGTTATCTTGAAAAATAAGTAAGTCCGTTTTTTTTACAACAGGGCCGATTACTTTATTGATATTTTTTAGCAGAAATCTGTATTCATGGTTCTTTGACTAAAAAAAACTCGAAAATGATAAAAATTTTCTGATATAATTATTCAGACTCTTATCTTTATCGAAAAAAAAGTTCATTTTTTTTCATATTTCATAAATAAAATGGGAGGTAGACCTCGTAAAAATATTTCCACTAATATATTTTAGAAAAAACTATTCCAGAGATATTTACATCAAAAGGTAAGTAATTATAGAAATTATCGTGAAAATCGGACCATTAATTGATTTTTCATAGAATCTTTTTTTAAACAGGTATAATTACCGACACAGGAACATGTATCATACATCAATATGAAGCTGGTGCTCTGTGGATCACAACGTTACTTCTCCACATAAGTGATTCAAAAAGTAATGCCATTTTGTTTAGGACAGGTATAATCACCAACACAGGAACATGTATCATACATCAAAAGGAAGCTGGTCCTCTGTGGATCACATCCCTACTTCTCCACATAGGTTAGTAAAAAAGTAATGCCATTTTGCTTTAGCACAGGTATAATTACCAACACAGAAACATGTATCATACATCAAAATGAAACTGGTCCTCTGTGGATCACATCCCTACTTCTCCACATAAGTGAGTGAAAAGGTAATGCCATTTTATTTAGGACAGGTATAATTACCAACACAGGAACATGTATCACACATCAAAATGAAGCTGGTCCTTTGTGGACCACATCCCTACTTCTCCACATAAGTGAGTCAAAAAGTAATGCCGTTTTTGTTTAGGTATAATTACCAACATGAACATGTATCATACATCAAAATGAAGCTGGACCTCTGTGGATCACATCCCTACTTCTCCACATAGTCACCGTTACTTTCAATAGCAATGTTCCACCTTCAAATGAGAGCATGTATCCCCCCCCGTAAAATTCTGTTGACAGTTTTTTGAGCTATTTCTTCACTACAGATTCCACTTCCTCGTCATTGGAATAATATTTGCCTCTCAAACCCTCTTTCTTGTGGCTGAAGACATGATAGTCCGAAGGCACAAAATCTGGTGAGTATGGAGGATGCGGTAAAGTTGTCCACCCGAATGAGGCGATGTTCTCCCTTGTCTTGATTCTTGTGTGTGGTCGAGCATTGTCGTGCAGAAGGATGACATTGTCGATTGGCAAGTTGGATCTTACTCGGCGGGTTCTTGCTCTGGGTCTCAATGTAAGCCTTGGTTTTATTTTAAACCCCCCCCCCAAAAAAAAAAAAACTCACATGGAATAAAGAAAATGGTAATACGTTTTGACACTCGTAGATGTCAACCCTTGTTGGGTTGTTTTTGTGCCGAAGACATTGTTTTATTCATTCTTGAATATTTGATCTATTTAATTTATTTAACCCATAGATGGGACCCTAACAGATACTACCACTCTGGGTCAGAATGGGCATGTGAGTAATACCAATGAAGGGGTACTCCCCAGAACCCCAGAATTGGAACTTCTCCACAAGATACAGTTTAACATTATACTCAGCACACTAAAGACCCTCTGGACCTGTGGATATACCACAGTATGATAATTTAATTATTACAACGTTTGATATGTTTACTTAAGAGCTATTGCGAAATAGTTCAATTTATAAAAAGTGTAATAATCTTGATTTAACTCTCTTTACTAACGAGACCAGAGGATATAACACATTATGATAATTTAATTATCATAACGTTTGATATGTTTACTTAAGAGCTATTGCGATATAGTTCAATATATAAAAAGTATAATAATCTTGATTTAACTCTCTCTCACTCTTTCTTAAAAGGAGGCGTTTAGAAATATCTACATTAATTTGCCGACAAAAGAGTGACAAAAAACACGACTCGGAAAATATCTAAGTTAGATCGGAAATTCGCCTGACGCTGGTTTGCTAAAACATTGCCTAAATATAGGCAGGAGACCGGGACGACACAAGATCAAAATTACAAAAATAAATTCCGTAGTTCAAAATTTCAATATTACAAATAAAACAAACTAATAACTTTTTCTTTCAACCCCTTTTAATTTTACGTTGAGCATTTAAGCGTCGTAATACCATTTGGAATATTTCATTTTTAGAATTGTGTGAAATAAAATGAGACAAATAAGAAATTGCGATTAAGCGACACCATATAATCTGGATTTACATTTTTGCATTGCATCTTGAACAATTTTGACAGTCTCATTTTTAACCAAGAGTTATTGCAGTATGATAACGGACGGAAGATTTAGGAACATCAGTATTAATATATAGATACCAGACAAAAGGTGACCCAATGGGTCACCCATTGAGCTCTGGGTAGATAATTGAGATTAAGGAAAAGTAAGTTTGCAAAGCGAATTAAATTTTAAAAAAATTGATAAATACGGCCGGAAAAAAACATTAAAATCATTTTGTGAGATTTCTAAAAAAGTGAAGGTTTGACCTAATTTAAGCTACGGGTTGCTGCTTTTGAAATTTAACATACAAATACATTTCAAATTCTCCCACCTGTATCTACTCTCTCAAAGAAACTAACATATATATATTTACCAACCCATCCGCACGTGCAGATCGTGACACAAGGTCATTTTTAAGCGGAGTTTAACAGGTTTGAATTCAGAGTTTTCCTTCTCCTAGACCGGTTGCCTAACCAAGGTTAAAGAGCCCAGTCTACCCTACTATTTATCCATAGCTGGAGGGAGAGTAGGAATCACACCTTTCCCAAGGGTATTAGCGCTAAGTGAAATGCAATTACCAGATCCTGGATTTGAACTCGATGCGACGAGTCCATTTCCCATGACTTTAACCATTACACCACGCGCTTCCCACACTAACATATATAAGGACGAGGTAATCAAGAGATACACAGAGAGGGAGAAAGTGATAAGCTGAATGTAAAGTAAGGGACAGTTTTTGACTTAATTGCAAATTACGACTAATTAGGACTAATTAATGGATTTTTTCCAAATATAACTCAATCCTAAAAGTAAGGAATAATTTAGTATAACATTCGTGTTATTAAATTAAAAAAAGCCTTTAGGAGACAAACATTGCTTCGCTCAGCTTTAGTATAATAATAGATGTCTGTGTGTGTGTATGTATGGGGGAGGGTTAGTATCCATTTTATTTCCCGTCTAACAACGAAGGAATTTATTTCATCGCCCCCCCCCCCACCAACTACCACACCATCCCAGTCAGTAAACAAACACAGGAAGACCTATACGAACACCCAATAAATAATTTTCATTCTTTACGCTAAAGCTAATTAGCTTTCTTGTTTGCTTTTTTTGTTTTTTTTTATTGCTAGACGACCCGTTAACCAATGGGCCCCCTGCTGTAACAGCGACGCATGATGATATTGATTTAAGAGGGAGTCAAGTATTCTAATTAGGTTCCGTTCTGATATGCACTTTTTGCTCGGTAACGGTCCCCCACCCACCCATATATACCATATTGGTTAAATCGAACTTAACGGACCTAAATTCCACCATCGTATGTCACTCAGCCGAAAGAGAAAAAATACAAAAAATCGGGAATTAACCGAATTTAATGAAATTTTCAGTGTTGATATATTAATGAATATAAGATATAATGAACGAGTTATTTTATTTAAAAAAACTTTTACATTTTTTCAGATCAGTTAACTTTGAACCATGTATCTTTGAGAATCTGTGTTACGCCTCAAAATTATCTTTTTTTCGGTGGGGTTGACATACGATGGTGGAATTTAGGTCCGTTAAGTTCGATTTAACGCCTGTCTTTCTCTTCTCATTCATATATATATATATATATATATATATATATATATATATGAAAAAGGTGACATTGGTCAAAATGGTTAGTTGATACAAGTTTCACAATGATAAGACAGCGATATAACAAATATAAAGTGCTCAATACGTGAGTAGAGCAAATTTATTATCATACTGGTACACAGTAATAACCTACTCGAATTTCACCATAATTTTTGACAAAAAATACACACGTGCAACCGGCTGTAATTAATCAATATCTTCATTAATTCAGTGGATTTAACCCTGAAGATCCTTATGGTGAAACTCGAGTAGGTTATTACTGCGTGCCATTATAATAATGAAGCTAATTTCGCATACATACTTCACTGCGTATCGGTGGCCCAGTGGTAAAGTCTCTGACTCTGCGTGCTGAGCTCCCAGTTTCGATTTCTGTCGGAGGGAAATCGTAAGTATACATCGCTGATGAGACTTAATAAAGTTGAAACAGCTGTACGATGTTCTACGTAGTGGGCAGTGTTTGCCGAGTTTGCTTGTCATGATTATTTTCATTAATTATCGAATTTTATACGATATACGCATTGTAACTGCCTTCAAGCAAAAAATATAAATAATAATAATAATATATATATATATATATATATATATATATATATATATGTGTGTGTGTGTGTGTGTATATATGTGTGTATATATATGTGTGTGAGTTTGAACCGCTTATACTTCTGGGAAAGGTATGAACTCATTGCTTTTCTAACTATTGGTACGACCACTGTACTCTTGTAGGTATGGCTTTGGCATTAACTCTTTGTCTTCTTTAAACCGCTCACAGCTTATCTCACACCACAACTAGCAGCGTCTCTCTCTCTCTCTCTCTCTCTCTCTCTCTCTCACGTACCACTTGATTACACTGAAAAGTCACTACGTGAACACCCCTGCCACCTTTTGTTTTATTGGGTTTACTTTGCTTTGTTAAATTTTACGGCACGTCAACCCTTGTTGGGTTATTTTATGCCGAAGACGTTTTGTTATACTCCTGCTTTATGGGTATTCAATTTTTTAAAAACTCAATTTTGAACACATTTTTTAAAATCTCATTTTTTTTAAATTTAAGTCAGAGATGGGGCTCTAACAGGTACTACCACTCAGGGTCAGAGTGGACCTGGGAGTAATGGCGATGAAGGGGTACTCCACACTCCTTT
>CM042170.1:74274126-74294126 GCA_023376005.1 Doryteuthis pealeii | reverse complement strand
ATCATCCCCGGATCATTTTTGTAACCGGTATTGTCGCTTACATAGAAGTTAGTTATTAGCATAATTCAGTGCTATTCTTTTCTTCTTTCTTTCTTTCTTTCTTTCTTTCTTTCTTTCCTTCTTTCCTTCTCTCATTCGTTCTTTCCTTCGTTTTGTTCCCTCTGTCATTTTGCCACCTTTCACGGCAGTGGCGATTCGGGTTTTTTTTTGTCTTTTTTTCTTCCTCATATCTTTCCCTGGTTTTAATTTTTTCTTTCATTCGTTTCTTCCCTTTCTCCTTTATTTTTTCTTAAGCTCGCTTTCTTTCTTTCTTTCTTTTCTTTCTTTCTTTCTTTCTCTTGTCTGTCGTTTTTCTTCTTTCTTTCTTCTTTCTTTCTTTCTTTTTTCTTTCTTTCTTTCTTTCTCTTTCCTTCTTTTTTTCTTTCTTTTCGTTCTCTTTCTTTCTTCTCTTCTTTCTTTCTTTCTTTCTTTCTCTTTATTTACGCTTTCTTTTAAATTCTTTCTTTCTTTCTTTTCGCTCTCTTTCTTTTCAATTTCTCTTTCTTTCTTTCTTTCTTTCTTTTTCTTTCTTTCTTTTTTTCTTTCTTTCCGTTCTCTTCTCTGTCTTCGTTTCTTTTTCTTCACTTTCTTTCTTTCTTTCTTTCTTTCTTTCTTTCTTTGCTTTCCCCTTTATCTTCTTTCCTTTCTCTCTTTCTCTCCTTTTCTTTCTTTCTTCTCTTTCTTTCCGTTATCTTCTCTGTCGTTTCTTCACTTCTTCTTTCTTTCTTTCTTTCTTTCTTTCTTTCCCTTTATCTTCTTTCCTTTTCTCTCTTTCTCTTTCTTTCTTTTTTCTTTCTTCTTTCCCTCTTTCTGTTCTCCTTTCTCTCTCTTCCCCTTCTATCTATCTATCTATCTATCTATCTATTTATTTATTTTTTCTTTCTTTTATTTATCTTTCTCCTTTTTTGTTTTTCTTTCTTTCTTTCTTTCTTTTCCCCCTTTCTATACTCTTTCTTTTCTCTCTCTCTTTCCTCTTTTCGAACTCTCTCTCTCTTCTTTTCTTTGTCTTTTTCTTTTTTTGTTCTTTCTTTCGTTAATCTTCTCTATTTCTTTCTTCCTTTCTTTCTTTCTTTCTTCTTTCTTTCTTTCTTTCTTTCTTTGCCAATCCACTTTTGTATGTATGTGGTGTGTGTGTGTGTGTGTGTGTGTGTGTGTGTGTTGTCACTGAACGCTGTTGTATACACAAACACATATTCATTCATCTTTAAATGTCATGATGTTTGTCTACTCCTACAACTCCATTCACGTACGGAAGCACAGAATAGACATAATACAAAGGGAGCAGAACTAACAGGGCACTCAGTAACATTTTGTTATTAAGGACTGCTCTGTTATTTATTTCTCTGTATTTTTAATACTTAAAAGACGTTTCCACCAGTTCAACATATTGGGCCCACATGATGACCGAAATAGCACCGTGTCCCCTAAGAGTGCCAGTGGTTGGGAAATCTGAGACAGATTCAAAGGGAAAAATGCTCGAAAGCTGATTTTCCAGGAAGAACTCCGAAGAAAAATAAGCCCTTTTCTACGGATGTATCTATTTCCGTGTTTGCACTTTTAAAAAACTAAGTACCCAACTCTGGTGTGCAATTTAAAGAGAAGGGATACATTGGTAGTAGGTTGTTGAGTTAGTTTAATGGCATATCAACTCTTGGGGGTTATCTAATGCCAAATATTGTTCATATATATATATATATATATATATATATATATATATATATATATAATCAAATATTAGATATAATGGATTTAATATCTCGTTACCATTAGTTTCATGCTTACTGCAATCATCAGACGAGATGAAGAAGCGGAATTTAATATTCCAGCGAAATATACTACACATTTTTGTCTGAGTTTTGTTCTTTCATTCCTTATTTTACCTCATTCTGTCGGATTCATTCCAATCCCATTTTCCTCATATATATATATATATATATATATATATATATATATATATATATATATATATGTTGTTTACAGACTTGAGTTCTCTGGTGATTGTAAAAACATATATCCTGTAAGTATATATCAATTGATTGTTCACCCTGGACTGACAGTCGCTGACGCCCACAAGGATAAGGAACTTGGCAGACGAAAATTCTGTCGGGTTTCGATCCCGGCTAGAGGTAGCTGTTAAAAAAGTCGAGCCGCACTGATGAGACGTAAACGTCGAAACACGTATCTGTGTATGACTGATTATATATATATATATATATATATATATATATATATATATATATATAAATGTATATATCTGTATATATATATATATATATATATATATATATATATATATATATATATATATATATATATATAATGAATTTAATATCTCGTTACTATTAGTTTCATGCTTACTGCAATCATCAGACGAGACAGATGATTACAGTAAGCATATATATATATATATATATATATATATATATATATATATATATATATATCAGGCCCTGACACTAACTTTTTTCATGACCGTCCCGAACAAAAATTATCAACCGTCCCAAATGGGGTTTGGACCTTCCCGAAATCAAAATATTTTTGTTTAATTCATTAGCATCATCTATACTTGTCAGTCATCAGTAGCATAATATGTAATAAAACATGAAGAAAAGCTGAAGCAGTGATAATTCTGGATATTTGGACAAGAAATACCCGAAGAAGGCCGGAGGGTATATCGGCCGAAACGTTGTACAGATAACAATACAGATGAGGACAATAGTCCGAATAACGCAGATAATACTAATATATTGTTTATATATATAATAAATGTTATATAATATATTATATATATGTTATATATATATATACATATATTACATAATATATTATATGATATATTACATAATATATATTATATGATATATAGTATATATATTGTTAAATAAATAGAAAATATATTGAATAATTTATAGTACAGACAAACGTCTCATCAACGAATTAATATGGATTTTATTTCGGAGGGTGCGGAAGCGCAACCAGTCCAAATATCTCAACGGACTAATAGGGACAGGGGTGGTCCGTAAAGTCCGTGGATGGGTAGGGATTATTTTGGTGCCATGAAAGTACTATAGTAAATATCAGGATGTAGCGATTGTTTTTCCTTGTTGGGATTGGGTTGAGAGGGGGAAAGGGTTATCTCCTTTTGCCGCCAGTGTTTGCCACTAGAGGGCGTTATAACCTGGCTATTCAAATTCAGCACGGGAAAACTCTCTCTTTCTCTCTTTTTTTTTCATCTGGCATCAACAAGGATGCACTAGACAATTTGTGTCTCTGTCCCTTAAGGATTAGCCCCCCCGACCATAGATTTATACCCGTATATTTACGCAGCCCCTTTCTACACCCTATGGCTCCACTGAAGTTACACGCACCACTCTTGTCTTTACCGTGAACCTGTTACACGACAGCTATTCTATACAGTTAGTAATTACTTCTATTCTCCATTTAGTAGCCTTTCCTTAGGACCTTCATCCTACTTTTTCTGTATTTTATGTAAAATGTTGCTCAGACAATAAAGTCTGTATTTATTATGTTAATTTTTGTTGTAATTAGTTGTATACATTTACTTACGTTCGGGTTTTTTACTGAGGCCTCCTAACCTATTATAAGAAGTGGTCATAGCCACGGAAGTTAAAACCACTTTTAATTCTTATAGGGAATTATTGTTAAAATGTAAATAATATATATATATATATATATATATATATATATATATATTATATTATATATATTAATATATTTTTGAAGGCGTAATAATGCACATTTATGTTAAAAAACATATTTATTTCTTTTTTTTTTTTTTTTTTTTTTCCTTTATGAGTCCTAAATATTTTTCAAGCTAATGCTCATCATCAGAGGATTGAAAGATTTTTTCATAATTTTCATCTGTATTTGATAAATTCAACTGTGATTTACCGAGCGTAACTACATCTTCGCCGGAAAAAAAAAAAAAAAAAACTTTTCGCAGTTACGATCAGGCATTCAACGGACCAACATCACAGTTGAATTTATCAAATACAGATGAAAATTATGAAAAAATCTTTCAATCCTCTGATGATGAGCATTAGCTTGAAAATATTTAGGACTCCTAAAAGGAAAAAAAAAAAAAAAAAAAAAGAAAGAAATATGTTTTTTTTAAACATAAATGTGCATTATTACGCCTTCAAAAATATATTATTACATTTTAATTAATGCTTCGAACTCACTATAAAAAAATGATGATATAAAAAATCTTTATATATTATAATATATATATATATATATATTATATATATATATAGTACTTAATAATAGTATACTTTTTGCCGGTAGATTTTGTCCGTTGCATCCGAAGTCCGTTGATGGCGGTCCGTTGATGAGAAGATACTGAATATATATTTCATAATATATAATATATATATTCTTGACCACGGAAATATATAATATATATATATATATATATATATATATATTTCTCAAAAATTCGCTACATTTGTTGACAAAAGATATACATGAGACATGCCCGACATATATATGGCGCGAAATGCCCACGTTGGTGAATATTGTAACGTCTTTCGTTTTTTTGCAGTATTAAGGTTTTTTTTTGTTTTGTAAACTCATTTTGACTTTCCTCTCCGACCCAAACAACTACGGGAGTGAATGAGCTCTGATGATGATTTTTGTAAAATCGAAATATGATCAGTATCAGCTATGATTATATTATAAATTGTTTTCTTCTTTAACAGCATTGTGTGATGTTTTCATTCCACCTTTTCTTACTCATATATATAATATATATATATATATATATATATATATATATATATATATATATATATATATACTGTGGCATAGACTGTTTTTCGAAGATTGGACTTGATGAGAGGATAGACTCAATATATATTTCATAATATATAATATATATTCTCGACCACAGAATTTATATATATATATATATATATATATATATATATATATACTGTGGCCGAGAATGTTTTTCGAGCATTGGACTTAAGTCACAGGAGGCGCTGTAACTTCAGGGATACAAAAACTATATTTATACTTCTTGAAGAAGGCCGAAGGGCATATCGGTCAAAACGTTGTACAAATAACAATGAAGATGGGGACAATAGTCCGAATAACGCAGATAATACTAATCTTCAAGCCTCATCTCAAACATTCAGAGAAATAAAACAAAACCTCTTCGGCATAAGCCCTTGGACTGTACCTCTGCAGAGAGGTAAGAGTCCCCCAAATAGGACCACCTGGTGGCGATGTGTGATGCTTAATGATGAATCATGGTTGAGCAGTCCATGGCATGCAACACTCCACTTTGGAGCTTACTTAGGCTAAACGGTCTGTCGGAGAGAGCCTCCTCCAATCAATCAGCTGGTCACGTCAAGCCATAGCACCTATATGATTGCCCCAACCCTATTGCCCTTATAGCAAACCTTAACCCTTTTTATTATATGTGCGAGAAGGCGGTAGATGAGAATCTTATTGTCTTGGGTATGACGTTAAACTCTATCTGATAGTGAATTTCCAGTTCTGGACTTCGGGGAATGTGGAGCACCCCTTCATCACCATTACTCACAGGTCCACTGACCTGGAGTGGTAGTACCTGTTAGGACCCCATCTATAGGTTAAATAGAAAAATTTGTTTATTAAAGAATGAATTTATTTCAAAACTTTGTCGGCACTAAATGACTCACCAAGGTTGATATGCCGTAAAACAAAACAAAACATTGGTTTGGTTTGTTTTGTTTTACGGCATATCAACCTCAGTGGGTCATTTAATGCCGATAAAGTTTTGAAATAAATCAATTCTTAATGGATAATATAATATTTTTATAAATACATTTTTCTATTTAACCCATAGATGGGACTCTAACAGGTACTATACTCCGGGTCAGAGTGGACCAGGGAGCAATGGTGATGAAGGGGTGCTCCACATTCCCCAAACCTCCAAAACTGGAACCTCACCATCAGATAGAGTTTAACGTCATTCCCAGGACATGTAGACCCGCAGCCACCGCCTTCTAGCACCCATATGATAAAAGGAGTTGAGGCTTGCCATAAGGGCAATAGGGTTGGGAAAATCATATAGGTGCTAGGGCTTGACGTGACCAGCCGATTGATCGGAGGGGGCCAAAGTGGAGTATTGCATGTCATGAACTGCTCAACCACCTGGGCTCTATCCTTAAGCATCACGGGTCGCCACCCACGGCCAACAGGTGGCCCCATTGGGGGAGTCTTACCCCTCTGCAGAGGTGCAGTTGGTGCATTCTAACGCCCCAACCGACAGGGCGCAAAACAAAACAAACACACAAACAAAATCGACATAAAATAACCCAACAAGGATTGACATGCCGTAAAATCTAACCAACCAACAAAACCAAACTTAATGTACTAAAAAATAACTAATTCACTTGGAAATATTTTTTATTGGCACGGACAAAAAAAAGTATGAACATTTTAAAAACTATTTTTTTTTTAAAGAGAATCTGTATTGTATGTTTTTAGTGATGCGTTTAAAAACTTACACATTAGAAGTATTCATTATATTCGAGACTTTAGAAATGTCGTTTAAAAAAAAAAAATACCCGCCTCTCTTTTTCTCTTTTTTTGTGATAATCTATCTTTCTTTCCCTTGCGCATATCTGTCACTACTTCTTTCTTTTTTTATTTTGTGAATGTCCCTGTGCACATTTAGTCTCTGTAACTGTTACTCTAAGTCTTGTGTTTCATCCTTTAGTTACTTCGTCGCTGTCTCTGTGCCCTTATAACTGTCTCTGGTCCCGTTAAGGACCCGTTTAGCTCAGCCGGTAGAGTGTTCGTCTGGGAACCTAAGGCTCCTGATTCGATACCGGCCCTCGCCAACTCAGCGTATCAATAGCACAGGGATTCAAACATCAGACTTCACAGTCACACATTTTTTTTCAGTTTGGGGATATAATATTCACACTTAAATCTCAATGGACCATAATAAATATTAAAGTTGAGATTGATTTTTCAAAATAAATTCTTGATTGTGTTTATATTATTACATTATCAAATTTTCGGGAAAAATGTTTTAAAACTTCTAAGGAAAGTTTGATTAAAATGTTTGAAAGTAGAAAATATTGAGACATTTAATATTTTTACTTTTATAGAAAAGAAGGTTAATCTTGAGATTTTAGACTTTAATGAATATTTCTAAGAAAAAAAAGATCTTCACATAAAAACTTTATTATAGTCTTCCGAGACTGAAATGCCAATACTAAACAAATTACATAATATAAATTATATGAAATAGGGCCGGGTTAGCTCAGTCGGTAGAGTGTTCGGCTAGATACCGGTCCTCGCCAACTCAGCGTATGAGTAGCACGGGGATATTTGCGATAAAGTGACGAGCTGATGGTAGGTGTGGCGCTCCACCTCAGACACTGAAAAAAAAACTCCTTGGTCTAGCGCTTGTGAAAAGGCGATAGACTCCCTCGCTGATTGGCTGATACCGACTTTAGGCCACCCTGACGACTTTACTTACTTTTTTTTTTTTTTTAGTTCTTTCGTAACTGTCTCTGTATCCTTTTGTTGCATTGCTAGTATCTCTGTGCTCTTTAATTCCCTTATATTCAGATTTATGGCTGACCGCAGATTTAGGTCGGAAATTTAAAACGGAAAGTTTTTTGGTGGTCCCCAAGGACAGTTTAACTACAGTCTATGAATTAACATTTTGCGAATTGGGTTACGGTTTTAGGGGATTACGGTTGTTTTTAATTACGTATTGCTTTAAAAAAAACCAAATTAATCCAAATTACTATACATTTGATGTTTAAAAATACTTTTTAAACTAAGTTTAATTGAAATTATACATTGGAATACTAACACAAACAACTGTCTCAATAATAGATTCAATAATTAATTTCAATGGTTAATTAAATGTATAGTAATTTGGGTTTTTTGTTGCTTATTTTTTTTAAGCAATACGTAATTAAAAACAACCTTAAGCGGAGTTCAACAGGTTTGAATTCAGAGTTTTCCTTCTCCTAGACCGGTTGCCTAACCAACGTTAAAGAGCCCAGTCTTTCCTACTATTTACCCATAGCTGGAGGGAGAGGAGAGTAAGATTCATACCTTTCCCAAGGGTATTAGCGCTAAGTGAAATGCAATTACCACGTCCAGGATTTGAACTCGGGGCTACGAGTCCATTTCCCATGACTTTAACCATTACACCACGCACTTCCTGTTACTGCATATATGACATTTTGTTCCCTTGCAACTCTCTCTCTCTCTCTCTCTCTCTCTCTCTCTCTCTCTCTCTCTCCTTTAGTTCCCTTGTGACTGATTCTTGTCACTTCTGTTCCTTCGTAACTATTTCTGTCCCATTTTGTTCCCTCGTAACAGTTTTGGCGCCCTTTAATTCCTTCGTAACTGTCTCCGTGACTTTTCGTTCCTTCGTAGATGTGTCTATTCCCTTCAGTTCCCTTGTAACCGAGTCTGTCCCTTTTTGTTCCATCATAACTGTCTCTGTCGACTTTAATTCCCTCGTAACAGTGTCCGTCCCCTTTTGTCCCCTTCGTGTCCTCTAATTCCCTCGTAACTGTCTCTATACCTATGTTTCCTCGTAACTGTATCTGTGCCCTTTAAATTCCTCGTAAAGGTCTATGTCATTTAGTTCCCTCACAGCTGTCTCCGTGCCTTTTTGTTCCCTCGTAACTGTCCGTTCCATGTGGTTCCCTAATAACTATCGCTGTACTATTTAGTTCCCTTGTAACTGTCTCTATGGCGTTAAATCCCCTCGTAACTGTATGTGTCCCCTTTAAATCCCTAGTACAGGTCTATATCATTTAGTTCCCCACAGCTGTCTCCGTGCCATTTTGTTCCCTCGTAACTGTCTCCGTGTCCTTTGGATCCTTAATAATTATCGCTGTACCTTTTTGTTCCCTCGTAACTGTCTCCGCACCTGTGGTTCCCTAATAACTATCGCTGTACACTTTAGTTCCCTTGCAACTGTCTCTATGGCATTAAATCCCTCGTAACTGTATGTGTCCCTTTAAATCCCTAGTACAGGTCTATGTCATTTAGTTTCCCCACAGCTGTCTCCGTGCCATTTTGTTCCCTCGTAACTGTCTCCATGCCTTGTGGTTCCCTAATAACTATCGCTGTACACTTTAGTTCCCTTGTAACTGTCTCTATGGCATTAAATCCCCTCGTAACTGTATGTGTCCCCTTTAAATCCCTAGTACAGGTCTATGTCATTTAGTTCCCCCACAGCTGTCTCCGTGCCTTTTTGTTCCTTCGTAACTGTCTCCGTTCCATGTGGTTCCCTAATAACTATCGCTGTACACTTTAGTTCCCTTGTAACTGTCTCTGTGGCGTTAAATCCCCTCGTAACTGTATGTGTCCCCTTTAAATTCCTAGTAAAGGTCTATGTCATTTAATTCCCCCACAGCTGTCTCCGTGCCATTTTGTTCCCTCGTAACTGTCTCCGTGTCCTGTGGTTCCCTAATAACTATCGCTGTACACTTTAGTTCCCTTGTAACTGTCTCTATAGCCTGCAATCCCCTCGTAATTATCGCTGTACCCTTTAGTTATCTCGTAAATTTCCCTGTACCCTTCACTTCCATAGTAATTATCTATGCCTTTTAGTTCTTTCGTAACTGTCTCTCTGCCTTTTAATTACCTCGGAACTATCTCTGTACCCTTTAGTTACTTGTACCTGTCCCATTTATTTCCCTCGAAAATGTCTGCCTTTTTGTTCCCTATAAGTGTCTGACTGTCTTTTAGTTACCTCGAAACTTTATCTGTGCCTTTTAAATCCATCGTAAAGGTCTCCGTAACCTTTAATTGTCTCATAACAGTGTCTGTCCCCTTTTGTTCCCTCGTAAATCTCTCTGTGGCCTCTAATTCCCCCGTAACTGTCTTTATACCTTTGTGTTCCCTCGTAACTGTATCTGTGCCCTTTAAATCTTCCGTAAAGATCTATGTCATTTAGTTCCCCCACAGCTGTCTCCGTGCCTTTTTATTCCCTCGTAACTGTCTTCATGCCCTGTGGTTCCCTAATAACTATCGCTGTACACTCTAGTTCCCCTGTAACTGTCTCTATGGCATTAAATCCCCTCGTAACTGTATATGTGCCCTTTAAATCCCTAGTACAGGTCTATGTAATTTTATTCCCTCATAGCTGTCTCCGTGCCCTTTTGGTCTCTCGTAACTGTCTCCATGCCCTGTGGTTCCCTAGTAACTATCGCTGTGCCCTTTTGTTCCCTTGTAGCTGTCTCCATTGCCTTTAATCCCCTCGTAATTATCTCTGAACCCTTCAGTTATCTCGTAAATTTCCCTGTACCCAGTTATAGTTGGAGAGGGCACGAATTGATAATGGATGTGAAAAATCATCAATTCGTGCCCTCTCCAACTATAGGGCTAAGTAGGGCAGACTGGGTTCTTTAACCTTTGTATGGCAACCAATTTAGGAGAAGGATAACCCTGAATTAAAACCAATTTAACGACACTTAACCCTTTGCCTACCAAATTTCCACCACGGCTGTACCAAATTTTCTTGGTATTTAAAAAATCTTTTACCCGGGATATGATGGGATATTTTAAAGTTCATTATCTATCCACCTCAAAACTCATACTATTCAAATAAAGTCCTATGATCATTGTAATCTGAGCCCTTCTGCTCAGTTATAAGGAACTAACCATCAGTTTTTGCATTTGGGTGTGGTATGCGTAGAAACAGAAAGCCACTGTGAGCGGCTTAAAGTAGGCAATCAGACCATTATTAATTATCATTTGTTTGTTGGCTGGTTAGTTGGCTGGATTTTATGGCATGTCAACCCTTGTTGGGTTATTTTATGCCGAAGGCGTTTTGTTTTATTCATTCTTGATGGATATTCAACATTTTTGAAAACTCAATTTTTTAAACACTATTTTCAAACTTACTGGGAACGATGGGACCCTAACAGGTACTATCACTCTGGGTCAGAGTGGACCTGGGAGTAATGGAACTTCACCATTAGATGAAGTTTAATATCATACTCATGACACCCTGATCCAGACCCTCAGCCGCCGCCTCCCAGCACACACCACACACACACACACATACACATATATATATATGATAAAAAGGCTTGCTGGTTTGCCATAAATGCAATAAAGTTGGGACAATCATATAGGTGCTAGGGCTTGACGTGGCCAGTCGAATGATTGGAGGGGCCTCTCCGACCGCCTGTGTAGCCTAAATAATGGCCAAAGAGGATTGTTGCACGTCATGGACTACTCAACCACCAGGATTCCGTCCTTAAGCATGATGGGTCACCACCCACAGCCAACAGAGCTGATTCTTGAGATAATCCCTTTTCAATATAAGTCAAACCGTTCAAAATTAATTTGTTTTTCAGTCATTTCCTTCTACAAAATAGCGGTATTTTTTGCAAATCGTGGTCAAAATTTTCCGTTTTAATTTTGACGATGATTTGCAACACATCAAACTAAATTTTGAAATTAAAATTGATTTTAAAAATTCGATTCAAAATACTTGAATGTTTTTTTTTTTGTTTTTTTTTTTTGGTAAGTCAGGTTAGTAATTGTTTTATTTAATTTATTTAACGAATCTTGAAATATTTACTAAACTAAAATATTTATGTGCAGTTTAGAAAATATTTCAAGATTCGTTAAATAAATGAAATAAAACAATTACTAACCTGACTTTAGTTTGATGTGTTGCAAATCGTCGTCAAAATTTTGACGACGATTTGCAAGTTTTTAGCCCAACTTTCTTTGAGCAGTTAGGGTCCCATCGATGGATTGAATAGTAAAATGTGTTTATAAAAAAAAACTGAGTATCCATTAAGAATAAGTTTATTTAAAAAAAAAAAATGTTCGGCATTAAATAACCCGTCGAGGTTGCTATGCCCTAAAACAAACCATACCGGCATTAGATGATTGTTAATACGTTATTTACATTGGCGGGCTATTCTGGATAGATACCGCAACAAAGTCAACTAGATCCGTGTGAAGATGGAGAGAAAGTATAAGCGGACGAATTCTGTCTGCAAATGGGAGCGGGGGAAGAATGTAACCTGTTTTTTTTAAAGGGGGGCGGGGCGTAGTGGGTTGGGGGCGGTTAACGTCTTTTCTTTATCAACAGATGAAGAACATCGCCGAATCCTTGGCTCGCTCTCTGCCAACCTGCGACGACTGCTCCTCTCACCTAGTTGGGGTTGTTTTTTTGGTTGTTTTTTTTTTTGTTTTTTGAGGAGTAATTACAGCTGTAGTCATGCAGCTAATGAGACTCTAAACACGTGCGAGAGAGAGAGAGAGAGACAGACAGACAGACAGACAGACAGAGAGAGAGACTTGTGTGTGTGTGTGAGAGAGAGAGAGAGAGACTTGTGTGTGTGTGTGTGTGTGAGAGAGAGAAGAGAGACTTGTGTGTGTGTGTGTGTGTGTGTGAGAGAGAGAGAGACTTGTGAGTGTGTGTGTGTGAGAGAGAGAGGAGAGAGACTTGTGAGTGTGTGTGTGTGTGTGTGTGTGTGTGTGAGAGAGAGAGAGAGAGAGAGAGTGTGTGTGTGTGAGAGAGAGAGAGAGACTTGTGAGTGTGTGTGTGTGTGAGAGAGAGAGAGAGAGAGACGTGTGTGAGTGTGTAAGAGAGAGAGGGGGGAGAGAGAATAAGGGAAGATCGAGACGTGACACACACACAGACACACACACACAGACAGACAGACGTGTGTGTGTGTGTATTTGAGAGAGAGAGAGAGAGAGAGAGAGAGAGAGAGAGAGAGAGAGAGAGAGAGAGAGAGAGAATAATAAAAGCAGAAGAGAGAGAGAGAGAGAGAGGAGAGAGAAATAGAGAGATAGACTGACAGAGGACAGAGACAGAGAGACAGAGAGACAGAGAGAGAGAGAGAGAGAGAGAGGAACAAAGACTATTGACTGAGTTAAACTACGAGGTCAAGAGGTCCTTTCGGGGGGCGAGGGGGGTGGGGGTCGATGAAGAAGAAGCAAAAAAAAAAAAGAGTCTTTAGTGTTTTCATCAAATGAAGCTAATAATCTTGATTACGTTATTGAAATTAAAGGATGAGGAAATAATCGAGGGGGGATTATTATTTTTTTTTTAAAGAAAATTTCCAGGAATCATGTGCGACGTGCATCTGAGAGCGTTTTTCCCCTTTGTGTGGGTCCAAGACGAAGTATTAGAATTTATTGAGCACGCTTTTGACACGTTTGTTTATCTTTCTTTTCACTATCCCAATATATATATATATATATATATATATATATATATATATATATATGAAATTTAACATTTCTTCCCGTCTATGTCGCTCGTGATGAAGACTAACTTATCGATTTGGTCGAAACAGATCTGTCAGCAATTACATAACAAACATCATATGTTTTTTCAAATTTCATACTGTCGGATTAATTTTACATCTATTTTTCATATATATATATATTATATATATATATATATATATATATATATATAAAGATAAGTCTAATGAGTCAGACGAACCTACTAAAAGTTTTGCTTAATGCTCTTCAGGGCTGAGTCCGATCTCAGCCCTGGAGAGCATTAAGTGAAACTTTTAGTAGGTTTGTCTGACTCATTAGATTTATCTTTATTATTTGCTCTACTTAGATATTGAGCACTTTTTACTTATTAACTTTAGTCTCCTGGCGGTTTTGTATGAATATATATATCTTATATATATATATGCATATAAATTATTTTTTTCTTTTGGTCAAGATATTGTTCTAATAGATTATTTTTTGTTGGTACGATTATCTTAGTCTTTTCTTTTTTACAAACATTTTTTTTCTTCCCGGTTGATGTTTGGTAGTATATTTTTACAATCAAACTATTTGCTGGTTTTTTTTCTCACCGCGAGGATTTACCAACAAGTTTGGTATATTAAATTATATATATATATATATATATATATATATATATATATATATCATTATGATTTACTCTGTATATATAAGATGAACAAAAAGTGATATGACAAACAGGAATATTTCTTTCATATTGTCCATTTTTCTCAACTAGTTTCGACCTTAGAAAATTCGCCAGGAGAAAATTTATTGTTAAAGAAATTTTTAGAAAGTTTAAAAATTAAAAGAATTTTTAAGTGTTTGACACGCTACTAGAAGTGACGAGTCCATTTGTTAGTTGTTGGCAAAAGGGTCTATTGTCGGTTTCAGCCGAACAGCGAGGGAGTCTGTCCTCTTTTCGCATGCGCTATATCAGGGAGATAGTTTTTACTGAGGTGAAGCGCCACACCTACTGCTTTAGATTTACTGCGCATTGCACATTTTGGAGCGATGCTGAAAAACAAAATACTTTTCTTTTTTAACAAATGAAGCTGATAATTTCGAGTACTGTATTGAAATTTAAGAACGAGGAAAATAATAGAGGCTGGGGTAGCAGAGTTCGACGACTGCACCTCTCGAGGCCAGTGTATTGGCCTTGGCGACCTGTGATGCTCTCGGTGACTGACCAGTCTATGACATACAACACTTCATTTTGGCCCTTACTTAGACTATACGGTCGGTCGGAGAGGCTCCCCCCTCATCAGTCAGCTAGTAACGTCAAGCTGTACCACCTGTTGGCCGTGGTAGTTACCTGTGATGCTTAAGGACGGAATCCTGTTGCGATAGAAGTCCATGACGTGCAACATTTATATGACTGTCCTGGCTCTATTGCATTTATGTTAACCCCCAACTTTTTATTATTATTTAAGTACTAGAAGGTACTTATTGAAGTCAGTTAGTCTACTGTTGGTTTTAATAACAGCAACTAGCTAAGCACAACTGAAGCAGTGTCCAAGACAATTGGTATTTATAGAAATCAAGAATGATCCATTCATGAATTTGGGTGATTCCATTCCTTGTGTTCTGATTGGCTGCTTGGTTTCAATGATATTGTGGAGTTTTATAAATACCCTGTCATTCTGCAGCAGAATTGCAACAAGACGGGTTTGTATTGAGTTACAACCGCTTGTTGCTGTGTCTTACCAATTCGACGGTAATTGGAACTTAGTTTGATTATTCTACAAGATTATATATTTTCTGTACGGTTACTTTTATGCAGAAATTATGAAATAATTGACAGTATTATCATAGCTACTTCCCGCCTGGTTGGCTAGGGCTGTATAATACACCGACTGACCCTCTACATTGGGATTCATTTCCCCACCCAATGGGCCACCTGCTGACCGTGTGTGGAGACCCATGATACTTAAGGACAATATCTTGGTGGTTGAACAGTCCATGACATTCAACTCCACTTTGGCTTTTACTTAGACTTGACGGGGGATCAGAGAGTCCCTTCCCGGTCAATCGTCTAGTCACAACAAGCCCTATATTGTTGTCCTGACCATACTGCCCGTATGGCAATCCCTCAACCCTTTTTATCATTTATGTACTAGAAATTAAGTTAAGATATTGTGGAGTTTTATAAATACCCTGTCATTCTGCAGTAGAATTTCAACAAGATGGGTTTGTATTGAGTTACAACCGCTTGTTGCCGTGTCTTACCAATTCGACGGTAATTGGAACTTAGTTTGAATATTCCTCAGTACTGGCTAAGGGTTTTGGTGTTCTGGGCATGACGTTAAACTGCATCTAGTGGTGAAATTTTTTTGGTTTGTTTTGTTTTATGGCATATCAACCTCAGTGGGTCATTTAATGCCGATAAAGTTTTGAAATAAATCAATTCTTAATGGATAATACAATTTTTTTATAAATACATTTTTCTATTTAACCCATAGATGGGACCCTAACAGGTACTACCACTCCGGGTCAGAGTGGACCAGGGAGCAATGGTGATGAAGGGGTGCTCCACATTCCCCAAACCTCCAGAACTGGAACCTCACCATTAGATAGAGTTTAACGTCATTCCCAGGACATGTAGACACGCAGCCACCGCCTTCTAGCACCCATATGATAAAAAGGGGTTGGGGCTTGCCATAAGGGCAATAGGGTTGGGAAAATCATATAGGTGCTAGGGCTTGACGTGACCAGCCTAATGATCGGAGGGGGCCTCTCCGACCGCCCGTCTAGCCCAAGATAGGGCCAAAATGGAGTATTGCATGTCATGAACTGCTCATCCACCTGGGCTCTATCCTTAAGCATCACGGGTCGCCACTCACGGCCAACAGGTGGCCCCATTGGGGGTGTCTTACCCCTCTGCAGAGGTGCAGTCGGTGCATTCTAAAGCTCCAGCCGACAGGGCGGATCTAGTGATGAAGTTCAAATTCTGGAACTTTGGGAAGTCTGGGGTATCTATTTCATCGCCATTACTCCCAGATCCACCCTGACTCGGAGTTGTAGTACCTGTAACAGGTACCCTATATGGGTTAAACAGATTTTAAAAAATGAGTTTAAAAAATATGTCAAAAAATGAATTAAAAAATGAATACCCAAACAAAAAGAATAAAACAAAACGTATTCGGCATAAAATAACCCGTGGATTTACGTGCCGTAAAATCCTACGAACCAACCATAAACAATTAGTTGAGATCGTTCTAAACTTTCGCGCTAATCACCGCTCGTGGCGTAATGGTTATTCGTTGTTGCAAAAGTGAATTAGTAATTGTAATTAGTAATTAGTAATTGACTACAATTAGTTTAACTTAACTTAGTACAAGGCCATGGGGAGAATATGGGAAACCCATTAAGAATGGAATTCAATAGCCTGATAGCCTGATAGCCTAGCTCGATAATTATGACAGCATGTTCGGGGACCCAGGGTTCGTAAAGTTAATAGTTTTGCGTTATAATTGTTTAATACATAATTGGAGTCCCTTGTGGTGTATTGCAAGCATTTCAAACTGAGTAGCACCCAATAGTGGATTACATATGTATGTCATGAGTGCCGCATAGTTTACACATGTCAGTCATGAGGGCCGCACATGACAACTAAGTCTTTAAATCCTTTTTCTACATTAACAGAACAAAGTGATGATTGCAATAATTAATTTCTTTATAATCAACTAAAACACCATAAACCAGGCAACTGTGTAGCCCCTTAGGATGCATGGATTACACATGTATGTCATGAGGGCCGCACATGACAACTAAGTCTTTAAATCCTTTTTCTACATTAACAGAAAAAAGTGATGATTGCTATAATTAATTTATTTATTATCAACTAAAACACCATAAACCAGGCATGTCAAACTGTGTAGCCCCCAAGGGATGCATGGATTACACATGTATGTCATGAGGGCCACACATGACAACTAAGTCTTTAAATCCTTTTTCTACATTAACAGAACAAAGTGATGATTGCTATAATTAATTTATTTATTATCAACTAAAACACCATAAACCAGGCATGTCAAACTGTGTAGCCCCCAAGGGATGCATGGATTACACATGTATGTCATGAGGGCCGCACATAACAACTAAGTTTTTAAATCCTTCTTCTACATTTGTTAATGTAATGAACAAAGTGATGATTGCTATCATTAACTAATTTATTATCAACCAAAAGCCAATTGCAAATGGAAATTTTTATAATTAAATTATAGCAACTTTTTCGAATCTGTTAAACCTTTTTAAATTATAAACGAAAATATTTTTTCTGAATATGTTAAATTAACTAGCAAGTATTTAATCTTTAATGTAATAGAATATTATATTAAATTAGAAAGGCTAATAAAACTAAATAAGAATGCAGATAAAAAGATTTGAAACAGAGTGCAAGTATTTAAGTTTTAATGTAATAAAATATTATATTAAATTAGAAAGGCTAATGAAACTAAATAAGAATGCAGATAAAAAGATTTGAAACAGAGTGCAAGTATTTAAGTTTTAATGTAATAAAATATTATATTAAATTAGAAAGGCTAATGAAACTAAATAAGAATGCAGATAAAAAGATTTGAAACAGAGTGCAAGTATTTAAGTTTTAATGTAATAAAATATTATATTAAATTAGAAAGGCTAATGAAACTAAATAAGAATGCAGATAAAAATATTTGAAACAGAGTGCAAGTATTTAAGTTTTAATGTAATAAAATATTATATTAAATTAGAAAGGCTAATGAAACTAAATAAGAATGCAGATAAAAAGATTTTAAACAGAGTGCAAGTATTTAAGTTTTAATGTAATAAAATATATTAAATTAGAAAGGCTAATGAAACTAAATAAGAATGCAGATAAAAAGATTTGAAACAGAGTGCAAGTATTTAAGTTTTAATGTAATAAAATATTATATTAAATTAGAAAGGCTAATGAAACTAAATAAGAATGCAGATAAAAAGATTTGAAACAGAGTGCAAGTATTTAAGTTTTAATGTAATAGAATATTATATTAAATTAGAAAGGCTAATGAAACTAAATAAGAATGCAGCTAAAAAGATTTAAAACAGATTTGAAACAATAGAACAACTGAAACTTACCCTTCCATCACTCCCGTCATTCATTGCTATATTTTCCTAATTTAACCATTTAGTTAAAATAGAAAGCAAAGAATAAAATGACAGTTATTTCTTATTGTTAACGGATTTCTTTTAAGATTTACCCCCGAGATTTTTGCTCATAATCATTAAAATAAAACCCAACAATTAGAAATCAATAATACTAAGCACATATTTATCAAAATCAAACTTTTAATATCAATATGCAAATTAGCCTTCCTGTTCACACTGTAAACAACTATTTTGTTGTATATATAAATACAATTGAATGTTATTAGTATGTAGACCCGCTCAACGGGGTGGGGGTCCAGTGGCTTCGGCCCTGGATTTTTACAAGTTAATAGCGTCGATCCCAGGGGGCTATCCCCCCATGCAATACCTGCCCCCTCGATTTAAAGGGGCAGGGCTGGGTTTATTGCCCAGCGCCTGAGGCGCCCCATTGAGAGGGAATGCCGACGGGATCGACGCAATTTTTCACCCACCACCCATGAGCTTCAGTTTGTGGGTGGTCCCACGTTAATAGGGCCTGGTGCCTAACCCGTACAAGTGGGGTACGAGGTAAATACCATGTAGACCCGCCCCTCGTGGTGGGGGTACAGTGGCTTCGGCCCTGGATTTTTACAAGTTAATAGCGTCGATCCCAGGGGGCTATCCCCCCAGGCAATACCTGCCCCCTCGATTTAAAGGGACAGGGCTGGGTTTATTGCCCAGCGCCTGAGGCGCCCCATTGAGAGGGAATGCCGACGGGATCGACGCAATTTTTCACCCACCACCCATGAGCTTCGGCTTGTGGGTGGGCCCACATAAAAATGTCCTTGTGTCCCGCCCTCATAAGTGGGATGAGAGGCAAACACCTGTAGATAAGGCCAGCAGTATTAATAATGTAAAACAATTTTATTAATAGTTGAGGTTTGAATAAAAATAATCGCGGAGAATGTGCCATAAATAACTAAGGGAATTATGACTTGGGTAGTGATATAGTTTCGGTTACAAACAGATAGACACACTATCTCCATTATAATAAGATATCAGTCCTATTTGCTTAGATAAGCATATTATTCAGGACATGCACCAGTTGGTATACCGACTATCAGTTGCATCGGTGAGGCGAGATGCAAGGTCTTCGGTCGACTGATATATTTTCAAATCAGTCAAATAAGCAGTAAGAAGAAAGGGAAGTAGGAGATAGGTTGGTTGGTTGGATTTTACGGCATGTCAACCCTTGTTGGGTTATTTTATACCGAAGATATTTCGTTTTATTCATTCTTGATGGATATTAAAAAAAATCATTTCAAACACAATTTTTGAACAATTTTTATTCTATTTAACCCATAGATGGGACCCTAACAGGTACTACCACTCCGGGTCAGAATGGACCTGGGAGTAATAGTGATGAAGGGGTTACTCCGCACTCCCCAAAGCTCCAGAATTGGAACCTCGCCATTTGATGCAGTTTAACATCATACCCAGGACACTTAGATCCTCAGCCACCGCCTTCTAGCACATATATGATAAAAAGGGTTAGGGGTTTGCCATAAGGGCAATAGGATTGGGACAATCGTATAGGT
>CM042170.1:74241626-74259126 GCA_023376005.1 Doryteuthis pealeii | reverse complement strand
CTCTCTCTCTCCTCCTCTCTCTCACACACACACCAGATATAGATATATATATATTATATATATATATATATATATATTAGCTTGTTCTATTGTGTATGTATGTATGTATGTACGTATCTATCTATCTCGGTCTGTTTTATCCATCGATTTATATCGGTTCTTTCTAGCATCTTTCTTCGTCTGTTCATATATAAATATATATATATATATATATATATATATATATATATATATTCTTTGTTGGGGCACCAAGTTTCTGGTACAAGGTGATTCTAGGCTGGTCCTAATTCTCTACCAGAGTTTGTTGTAGAGTTCAGGTTCCGTATGAGAGCTCAATGTTTAATTATTGTAAACAGAGAAAGTTATTTGGAATAAAAGGCCTTAAATACCATGGGTATCGTGGTATGGACCATTTCCACTCGCGAGTATGCCCACGAGCTTCTTCAGACTGAAAGAAGCTCGTGGGCATACTCACGAGTGGAAATGGTCCATAACCACGATACCCATGGTATTTAAGCCTTTATTCACAAATATATATATATATATNACCCAGGTTTATTGGCAAAATTTTGCGGGTTTCTGTTTTTTTTTCTGGAGTCCAACCCTAAATTTTGACAACTTTGTGCCAAGTTCAGGACCCAAAACATTACCAAGAGAAATAGTTTTTTTTTTTTTAAATTATGGGACCAAAAGAGATTAGGTTTTTTTTAAAAAATGAGGTAAGGAAGAATTAGTTTTTAAAAAAAAATGAAAAAAATTAAAAAATGAAAAATAAAAAAAAAAAAAAACGAATCTATATTATTGGAAGAGAATATTGAAGTATATTTTTGAAGTGTGCTGCAGTGGCCGCGTTGCCGATCGCCGGCCATCAATTTCCATCCGAGAACTTATGAATACAACGGTCGAAACTAACACCCGTCAAAATTGATTCTCTGCAGCAAGGGAGGAGTCCCAACTGGGAAAAAGTAAATTACATTCAATTTCTTTATATCATGGTTTTGGGAGAATGTATTTAAAAAAAACCATTTCGGTCACCTTAAACTAAGTTCAAATTTAATCAGTCTGTTATTAATTTCATTTTTACATATTGTTATTTGATTTTAAAAGACTAACAGATATGTTCATAGACGCTATCTTAAAAGTTTTGGAACCTCTTGCTATTTCTAACGGTATTATTGAAATCCCTCCAGTATTTAAACTCACAGAAATCCTTAGTTATTTTTTTATCAGTTGTCTATCTACAGTATATTATAAAATTTGGAACCGCTGCTATCTTTAAGCGTATTATTAAAATCCGAGTTAATTTTTTACAGTGTTATTGAAAACCCTCAGTATTTTAAAACTATCTTACTGATAGGACACATGGCCTAGTGGATAAAGGAGTTAGGTTAAGACAGTTCTAAGTGACAGTCATCTCTGGACTCAGGTTCAATCTTGTGTCAGGGACAGCAGTACATAGAATAATAATTAACACAGCTTAACGCCTCTACCCCAGCTATATAGTTAGCGGAATGAGAACAGGATACCCCTGTGGATGAATAAAGGGTTAGGTTGAAAGTTCCGTGATGGCTCCCGATTAAGCCATCACGGAACTTTCAACCTACCCTTTATTCAGTCCACGGGGTATTCTGTTCGACAAGAAGGTTCCTGAGTTCCGAAAAGAAGGATCCGAATCCCGTGGAAGGTATCCCGAGTCCGACAAGAAATACCTGAAGCAGCCGGAGGGCACATCGGCCGAAAATATTGTACAGATAACAATGAAGATGAGGACAATAGTCCGAATAGCGCAGATTAATATCTATCTACTTAAATCCTTTGGTATCGTATTATGTATCCAACAGTATCTTACAAAGTTTACAACCGCTGGTATTTTTTAATTAGTATTATTTAAAATCCATGTTATATTTTTACAGTTATTATTGAAAAAAAATATTTTAAAAACTATCTTATTGAAGTCCTTGGTATTTATTATTGGTTTGCAATCACTTGGTATTTTAACGGCATATTTTTTAAAAAACACTTGGTATTTAATCAGTAGAACTGAAAAACATTTGGTATGTTAAATAGTATTTTTAACATATTTTCCACTCTGTGGGCTGGGACTATAGAATACACTGACTGCACCTCTGTTAAAATTTAAAGGTGATAATACTTGAAATAAAACTCGACAAGGGTTGATAGACAGAATATTTAATATGGTACAGCACATGATAAATAGGGTACATAATACAAGGTTGTACATAAAACATACCATACAAAAGTAGAAGGGGAAAACATTAAAAGTACAGACATGAGACTAAGAATAGTCCATGCTGTATAAATCACTTACAGTAATGTAAGGGAGCCCAGCCCCAACAAGAAGGGGGAGAGCACCAGAGTCTAACCCATATGGTATCTCGTGGGTCGAGGAACAGGAAAAGAGAAAGAGACGTTCAAACCAGCCGCTCAAATAAACAGGCCCCCTAGCGGGAACCAGCAAACTAAACGGGCAGACAACTCTCCCAGGCAAAATACGAAAGTAACGCCACACTCTTCCAATGGGGTTACTTGTTGACTGTGAATGGCGACGTTTAATAAGAACAAAACATTTATCACTGACACAAAATCAAAAACAAAAATGGTATTTTAATAGTAATTACAGAAAAAACCATTTGGTATTTTCAAACCGTATTACTGAAAAACATTTGTATTTTTAAACTGTGTTTATTACTGTGAAAACATTTGGTATGTTAAACTGTATTACGGAAAAACATTTTGGTATTTTAAACTTGTTAATTACTGAAAAAAACATTTGGTATTTGAAACAGTATACTTTTGAAAAAACAATGTTGGTTATTTTCAAATAGTATTGCTGGAAAACCCAATTTGGTATTTTTAAACCGATTACTAGTAAACCCACTGTTGTATTTTGACAGTAATACCGAAAACCACTTTCGTATGGTAAACAAATCATTGAAAAAACTTGGTATTTTTTTTTAAACAATATAACTGAAAAAATACTTTGGTCTATTTTTATTAGTTATTACTGAAAACTACTTGGTATTTTTCATTAATAGTATTACTAAAAACTTACTTGGTATTTTTTTAAACCAGTATTACTGTAAAACCACTTGGATTTTTTACAGTAATTACGGAAAAACTACTTGCTGTATTTTTCATAGTATTACTAAAAAACTACTTGGTAATATTGAAAAACAGTATTACTGAAAAACACTTTGTATTTTTTTAAACAGTATTCCTGTAAAACAATTTGATTTTTACAGTGTGATTACTGGAAAAACACTTGGTACTTTTTAAAAACAGTATACTGTAAAAACAATTTTGCGTAATTTTTTTACCAGTATTTACTGAAAAACACTTGGTTATTTTAAAAACCAGTATACTGTAAACAATGGTATTTTGACAGTAAATTACTTGAAAAACACTTGTATTTTAAACACAGTTATTTACTGTAAAACAAATTTGGTTATTTTTTTACAGTATACTGAAAAACCACTTGGTATTTTAAACAGTATTACTGTAAAACAACAATTGGATTTTTTTACAGTATTACTGGTGAAAAAATACTGGTAATTTTTCATTAGTTATTACTAAGAAAAAACTTTAACTTTGGATTTGTAAACAGTATGACTGAAAACCACTTGGTATTTTTTTACAGTATTAGACTGTTTTTAAAACACTTGGTATTTTTTACCAGTATTTACTGTAAAAACACTGTTGGCTATTTTAAACAGTATTACTGTAACAACACTTTGGTATTTTTAAACAGTATTGACTGTTACTTAAAACACTGGGTATTTTTTTAAACCAGTATCTTACTGGTTTAAAACACTTTGGTATTAATTTTTTAAAACAGTCATTACTGGAAAAAAACACTTTGGGTATTTTAAACAGTCATAATTTACTGTAAAAAAACACTTTGGTATTTTAAACAGTATTACATGTGTTTAAAACACTTGGTATTTTTAAAACAGTATTACTGTAAAACACTTGGTATTTTAAAACAGTATTACTGGTAAAAACACGGGGTTATTTTTAAACGAGTATTACTGAAAAAAAACACTTGGTATTTTTTATAGTATTACTTGAATGAAAAAACTACTTGGTTTTTTTTCAGTAGTATTACTAAAAAAAAAACTACTGGGGGTATTTTTACAAACAGTTATTATCTGAAAAACACTTGGTGTATTTTTATAGGATTACTGAAAACGTTACTGGTATATTTTTAATAGGTAATTACTTTAAAAAAACTACTTGGTATTTTTTTAAAAACCAGTATTACTGTGAAAAACCCACTTGGTATGTTTTTTATTAGTATTTACTGAAAAAAACTACTTGGTATTTTTCCATAGTGATTACTAAAAACTACTTGGTAATTTTTTAAACAGTATTACTTTGAAAAAACACTTGTAAATTTTTTTATTAGTATTACTGAAAACTACTTGGTATTTCTTTGTTCATAGTATTACTAAAAAACTACTTGGTATTTTTTATAACCAGTATTACTGTTTAAAAACACTTGGTAATTTTTTAAGTTAGTATTTACTTGAAAACTACCTTGGTATTTTTGTTCATAGTATTACTAAAAAAAAGCTACTTGGGATTTAAACAGTATTACTGTAAAACACTTGGTGATTTTTTTATAGTATTACTGGAAAACTACTTTGGAATTTTTCATTAGTATTACTAAAAACACCTTGGATATTTTTTAAAAACAGTATGTGTTTACTGGTTTAAACACTTGGTATTCATTTTTTTATAGTATTACTGAAAAACTACTTGGTATTTTTTTATTAGTATTACTGAAAACGTACTTGGTAATTTTTCAAGTTATTACTAAAAAAAAACTACTTGGTATTATTTTAAAACAGTATTACTATATGTAAAACACTTGGTATTTTTTATAAGTATACTTGAAAACTACTTGTATTTTTTTTTATTAGTATTACTGAAAACTACTTGGTAATTTTGTTCATAGTATTACTAATTTAAAAAACTACTTGCGTTATTTTAAACCAGTATTACTGTAAAAAAACACTTGGTATGTTTTATAATATTACTTGAATAAACTACTTTTGCGTATTTTTTGGATAGTATACTGAAAACTACTTGGTATTTTTTTTTGTTTATAGTATTACTGAAAAAACTTACTTGGTATTTTTTCATAGTATTACTTTAAAAAAACTTACTTGAGTAGTGAAACAGTATTTACTGTAAAAACACTTTTTGGTATTTTTTATAATATTTACGGAAAAACTACTTGGTAATTTTTTCATAGTATTGACTTGAGGAAACTACTTTGGTATTTTTTATTAGTTATATATACTGAAAACTACTTTTGGTATATTTTTTTTATAGTATCTACTAAAAAAAACTACTTGGGTAATTTGTAAACAGTAATGACTGTAAAAACACTTAGGTTATATTTTTTATAGATATGACTTGAAAAATACTAACTTGGATATTTCTCTTTATTAGGTATTACTGAAATTAACTACTTTGGTAATTTTTCATAGTATGGACTAAAAAACCTTACTTTGGTAATCTTTAAACCAGCTTATTCTGTAAAGTACCAACGGTTTCTTCAGTAATACTATCGAAAAATACAAGTAGTTTTCCAGTATACTGTTTTAAAAATTAACCAAGAGTTGTTAGTAATACTATGACAAAATTACCCAAGTAAGTTTTCAGTTCTAATACTGATTAGACGGTTCGGACTCTTAAATACCAGAATACATCACAAATACCAAGGTACTCGTAGGCGTATTGTTTCCAGGTGTAAATTACTATCAAACACAAAATAACCAAGTAGTTTTCCACTACATACTATTAAAATAAATAGCCAAAAGTCGTTTTTACAAGTCTAAATTACTGTTTTAATAATACCAAAGTTAGGGTTTTTTTAGTATACTAATGAAAAAAAAATATACCAAAGTTTCTCTTAGTTCTTCAAGTAATTACTATAAAAAATTACCAAGTTTAGTTTTTTCTCAGGGTAATACTTAATAAAAAAATACTACCAAGTGTGCTTTACAGGTAATTTTACTGTTTTAAAATACCAAGTAGTTTTTTAGTAATACTGTATGAAAAATACCAAGTAGGTTTCAGTTTTTTAATTACTATAAAAAAATTACCAAGTTTACTTTTCAGATTTTTAATACTATCAAAAATACCAAACAGTAGTTTTGTCAAGGTAAATCTAATATTTAAAAAAATACCCAAGGTACGTAAGTGAGCTGGTTTTTTTTTTTTTTAAAACCAAAGTACGTTTTTTTAGTAATAACTATTTGAAAAAATACCAAGTTAGGTTTTCAGTGAATAGCGGAGAAGTATAAAATACCCAAGTAGTTGCGAGGTAATACGAGGGCGGAAAAATACCAAATAGTTTTCAGGTAATACTATAAAAGAATTACAAGACCAAAACAAAATACCAAGTAGTTTTTAGTAATACCTATTGAAAAAAAATTACCAAAGTAGTTTCAGTAATACTATAAAAAATACCAAGTAGTAGTTTTTCAGTAATACTATAAAAAAAAAAAGTACCAAGTTTTTTACCAGGAATACTGTTTAACAAAATACCCAAAGTAGTTTTTAGTTAATTACTATAAAAATACCAAAGTAGTTTTCAGTTAATACTATGTAAAAAATTACCAAGTAAGTTTTCAGTAATACTATGAAAAATTACCAAGTAGTTTTCGAGTAATATTTATAAAAAAAATACAGTGTTTTACAGTGAATAACTGTTTTTTCTTGTGATAAAATACCAAGTAGTTTTTTAGTAATACTATGAAAAAATTACCAAGTAGTTTTTCAGGTAATACTATTAAATAAAAAAATACCAAGTAGGTTTTCCAGTGTAATACTATTTCAAAAATACCAAGTAGTTTTCCAGTAATTAACTATAAAAAAATTACCAAGTGATTTAGTACAGTATACTGTTTTTTAAATATCACCAAGTAGTTTTTAGTAAATACTGATTGAAAAATACAAACGTAGTTTCTTCAGTAATACTATTTTTAAAAAATAACCAAAGTAGTTTTCCAGGTAATACATAAACAAAATACCAAAAGTGTTTTACAGTAATACTGTTTAAAATACCAAGTAGATTTTTTAGTAAATACATGAAAAATACCAAGTAGTTTCAGTAAATACTATTAAAAAAAAAATACCCAATAGTTTTCAGTTAAATACTATAAAAAATACCAAGTGTTTTAACAGTATAATACTGGTTTAAAATACCAAGTGTTTTTAGTAATTACTATGAAAAAAATACCCAAAAGTAGTTTCATATATTACTATAAAAAAAACCCAAGGTGTTGTTTACAGTAAATTACTGTTTTAAAATACCAAGTAGTTTTTAGTAATACTGGTATGGAAAAAATACCCAAGTTAGTTTTTCAGTTAATACTATAAAAAATACCAAGTTTTTACCAGTAATACTGTTTAAAATACCAAGTAGTTTTTAGTAATACTCATTCGAAAAAAATTACCAAGTAGTTTTCAGTAATACTATTAAAAAAATTACCAAGTGTTTTTGCAGGGTAATACTGATTTAAAAAGTACCAAGTAGTTGTTTTAGTAGATACTATGAAAAATACCCAAGTAAGTTTTCCAGTTAAATTAACTATATAAAAAAATACCAAGGTTTTTACAGTAATACTGTTTAAAAATACCCAAAGTAGTTTTTTTTTAGTTAATTACTATAAAAAAATACCAAGTAGTTTTTCAGTAAATATTTTCTATAAAAATACCCAAGTGTTTTCAGTAATACTGTTTAAAATACCAAAGTAGTTTTTAGTAATACTATAAAAATACCAAAGTTAGTTTTTCCAGTAATACTATAAAAAATACCAAGTGGTTTTTTCAGTAATTTACTGATTTTAAATACCAACGTGTTTTTACAGTAATACGTGTTTAAAAATACCAAGTTGTTTTACAGTAATTACTAGTTTTAAAAATACCATAAGGTGTTTTTACAGTAATACTGTTTTTTTTTAAAATTACCAAAGTGTTTTTTACAAGTAAATACCTGTTTAAAATACCAAGTGTTTTCAGTAATAACTTGTTTTAAATTACCAAGTGTTTACAGTAATACGTTGTTTTAAAAATACCAAGTGTTTTTACCAGTAATACTGTTTTAAAATACCAAGTGCCTTTTTTTTACCAGTAAATACTGTTTAAAAATACAAGTGTTTTACAGTAATACTGTTACAAAAATTTTACAAGTGTTTTTACAGTAATACGTAAAAAATACCAAGTGTTTTACAGAAATACTGTTTTAAAAAATCACCAAGTTAGTTATTTTAGTAATTACTGATGAAAAAATACCAAGAATTTTTCAGTAATCTGTAAAAAATACCCAAATTGTTTTACAATAATACTGTGTTTTTAAAATTACCCAAGTGGTTTTCAGTAATACTGTAAAAAATTACCAATTGTTTTACCAGTAATACTGTTTAAAAATACCAAAGATGTTTTTCAGTAATACTGTAAAAACAATACCAATTGCTTTTTTTACAGCAAAGTACTGTTTTTTTAAAAAATTTACCCAAGTGTTTTTTCCAGTTAAATACTGTAAAAAAAAATACCAATGGTGTTTTACATAATACTGATTTTTTTAAAATACCAAGTGTTTTTCAGTAATTACTGTAAAAAAAATAAACCAAATTGTTTTACAGGAATAGCTGTTTAAAATTACCAAGTGTTTTCAGTAATTACTGTTAAAATTACCAAAGGTAGTTTTTTAGTATACGTATGAAAAACTACCAAGTAGTTTTTCCGTAATACTGTTAAAAAGAATACCAAGTGTTTTACAGTAATACTGTTAAAAATACCAAAGTAGTTTTTAGTAATACTATGAAAAATACCAAAGGATATTTTCCAGTAATACTATAAAAAAAATTACCAAGTATTTTGTTCAGTTATATTGTTTTAAAATAATACCAAGTGTTTTTCAATGATTCTGTTTAAAAAATCTACGGAAGCTGGTTTCGGTATTTACTGTTCAAAATTACCAAGGTCGTTTATAGTAAATACGGTTTAAAATATACCATAATTGTTTTTCAAGCAATACTATTTTGAAAATACCAAATAATGGTTTTTTCAGTAATACTGTTGCAAATACCAAAAGTTTTGCAAGTAATAACAGTTTAAAAAATACCAAATGTTTTTACAGTAAATACCAGTTTTAAAAAATACCCAAAATGTTTTTCAGAATTACAGTTTTAAAATACCCAAATGTTTTTCAGGTTAATACGCGTTTGGAAATACCAAATGGTTTTTCTGTAATACTATTAAAATACCATTTTTGTTTTGATTTTTCGTGTCAGTGAAATAAATATGTTTGTTCTTATTAAAACGTCCGCCATTCACAGTCAACAAGTAACCCCATTGAAGCTGTGGCGTTTTACTTTTCGTATTTTGCCTGGAGAGTTGTCTGCCCGTTTTAGTTTTGCTGGTTCCCGCTAGGGCGGGCCTGTTTATTTGACAGCGCTGGTTTGAACGTCCTTCTTTCTCTTTTCCTGTTCCTCGACCCACGAGATACCCACTATGGGTTAGACTCTGGGTCTACCCCCCTTTCTTGGTGGGCTTGGGCTCCCCTTCATTACTGTAAGTGATTTATACCAGCATGGACTATTTCTTAGTCTCATGTTGTACTTTTATTAGTGTTTTCCCCTTCTCTACTTTTGTATGTATGTTTATGTACACTATGTATTATGTACCCTCTATTATCCATGTGCTGTACCATATTAAATATTCTGTCTATCAAACCCTTGGTCGGTGTTTTATTTCAAGTATTATCACCTTTAAATTTTACAGAGGTGCAGTCAGTGTATTCTATAGTCCCAGCCCACAGAGTGGAAATACTGTTAAAAATACTATTTAACATACCAAATGTTTTTCAGTTCTACTGATTTAAATACCAATGTGTTTTTAAAAAATATATTCCGCTTTTAAATAATACCAGTGAATTGCAAACCAATAATAAAATACCAAGGACTTAATAAGATAGTTTTAAATATTTTTTTCAAATAAATTACTGTTAAAAATAACATGGATTTTTAATAATACTATTTAAAAATACCAGCGGTTGTAAACTTTGTAAGATACTGTGGATACATAATACGATACCAAGGATTTTAAGTAAGATAGATATTAATCTGCGCTTATTCGGACTATTGTTCCTCATTTCATTGTAGCCTGTAACAATATTTCGGCCGATGTGGCCCCCTCCGGCCTGCTTCAGGTATTTCTTGTCGGACTCGGGAACCTTCACGGATTCGGATCCTTCTTTTCGGACTCAGGAACCCTTCTTGTCGAACCAGAATACCCCCGGTGGACTGAATAAAGGGTTAGGTTGAAAGTTCCGTGATGGCTTAATCGGAGAGCCATCACGGAAAACTTTCAACCTAACCCTTTTATTCAGTCCACAGGGGTATCCGTTTTCTCATTCCGCTAACTATAAGCTGGGGTAGAGGCGTTAAGCTTGTGTTAATTATTATTCTATGTTACTGCCCTGTCCCTGACCAAGATTGAACCCTGAAGTCCAGAGATGACTGTCCACTTAGAACTTGTTCTTAACCTAACTCCTTTATCCACTAGGCCATGAGCATGTGTCCTATCAGTAAGATAGTTTAAAAAATACTGAGGGTTTTCAATAACACTGTTAAAATTAACTCGGATTTTAATAAATACGCTTAATAGATAGCAAGCGGTTCCAAATTTTATAACTAAATATACTGTTAGATTAGACAACTGTAATAAAATACTTAAGGATTTTCTGTGAGTTTTAAATACTGCAGGATTTCAAAATATACCGGTTTTAGAAATAGCAGAAGGTTCCAAAACTTTTAAAAGATAGCGTCTATGAACATATCTGTTAGTCTTTTAAAAAATCAAAATAAACAATATGTAAAAATGTAATAATAACAGACTGTGGATTAATACTTAGTTAAGTGACCGAAATGTTTTTTTAAATACATTTCTCCCACATGATAAAAATTGATGTAATTACTTTTTTCCAGTGGGACCTTCTCCTTTGCAGAGATCATTTTGACGGGTGTTAGTTTCGACCGTTTATTCATAAAAGTTCTCGATGGAATTGATGGCCGGCGATCGGAACCGGGCCACTGCAGCACTTCAAAATATACTTCAATATTATGTCTCTTCAATATATAGTCGTTTTTTTTTATTTTTTTTTATTTTTTTATTTTTTTAAAACTATTTCTTTAATCATTTAAAAAAAAACTATTCTCTGGTCATTTAAAAAAAAAACTATTCTCTTGTTAATGTTTTGGGCTGAACTTGCACAAAGTTGTCTCAAAATTAGGGTGACCCAGAAAAACAGAAACCCGCAAATTTTGACAATAAAACTGTTAATTTTTAACTATGGGGGTCTAAGGTTAGGGTTTAGAGGTAAGGTCCAGGGTTAGGGTTAGGGTTGCGGTTTAGGGTTAGTTTTAATGGAAAATGAATAGATAATTTGGGTTTGTTTTTTTACTGGGTAACCCCTGTATACCGACGTGACCAAGAAAAAAACGAACCCACCAAAATTTTGTAATATAAAAACTGTTAATTTTAACTGTGGGGTTAGGTTAGGGGTTAGAAGCGTTAGGGTTAGGCATAGCTGGTTGGGTTGGGGTTGGGGTGGGGATTTAAAGCTTAGTTTAATGGGGAAAATAAATAAATAAATAATTTCGGTCTGTTTGTTTTTCTGGGTCACCCTAATTTTTTGACCCATTTGGCAGGTTAGCCATGTTTTGTTAACTTTTTCTCTTGTTATTTTTATAACCTTTTGATCATGTTTTAAGTAATTCTTGTGGTCATTAAAAAAAAAAAATTCTCATAGTCATTTTTTAAAACTATTTTCTTGGTCAATTTTTTAAGACTATTCTCTTCGTCAAAATTCTTTTACTATTCTCTTGGTCACTTTTAATAACTATTCCCCTGGTCATTTTTAAAAAACTCTTTTCTTGGTCATTTTCATTCTAACTTTTCTCTTGGTCATTCTTTTTCTTATTTAACAATTGTCGCTTGATCATTTTTTTTAAACTATTCCCTTGGTAAATTTATTAAAGCCATTCTATTGGCTAAATCTGCTTTTAAAAATTATTTCTGGTTTCATTTAGTCTTTTTAAAAAATATGTCTCTTGGTCAATTTAAAAAAAAATATTCATTTGTCGTCGAAAGGGTTAAAAAAAAAATTATTCTCTTGGTCATTAAAAAAAAAAAGTATTCTCTTGGCATTTTAAAAAAAATTATTCTCTTGGCAATTTAAAAAAAAATTATTCTCTTGGTCAATTTAAAAAAAAAAATATTCTCTTGCTCAATTTGAAAAAATTAATTCTCTTGGTTAATTTAAAAAAAAATTATTTTTCTCTTTGTGTCTTCAATTTAAAAAAAAAAAAATTATTTCTCCTTGGTCAATTTTGAAAAAAAAAATAATTCTCTTGGTCAATTTAAAAAAATTATTTCTCTTGGTCAAAAATTTTGAAAAAAATATTCTCTTTGCGTCATTTTAAAAAAAATATTCTTGCGTCCAATTTTTAAAAAAAAAATTTATGTTTCTCTTGGTCAATTTAGAATAAGTTATTGCTCTTGGTCAAATTTGAAAAAAAAAATAATTCTCTTGCGTCAATTTTGAAAAAAAATATTTCTCTTGGTACAATTTTTAAAAAAAATATTCTCTTGGTCAATGGGAAAAAAATATATTCTCTTGGTCAATTTTAAAAAAAAATTATTCTCTTGGATCAATTTTAAAAAAAAAAATTCCTGACTTGGCAATTTAAAAAAAAGTATCGGCTTTGTGGTCTAATTGAAAAAAATTATTCTCTTGGTCAATTTTGAAAAAAAATATTCTCTTGGTCAATTTAAAAAAAAAATATATTCTCTTGGTTCAATTTTAAAAAAAAAAAAATTATTCTCTTGGTCAATTTTAAAAAAATATTCTCTTGGTCAAATTAAAAAAAAAATATTCTCTTGGTTCAATTTTAAAAAAAAATATCTTTGGTCAATTTTTAAAAAAAATATTCTCTTGATGTCAAATTTAAAAAAAAAATATTCTCTTGGTCAATTTAAAAAAAAAACAATATTCTCTTGGTCAATTTAAAAAAAATTATTCTCTTGGTCAATTTAAAAAAAATTATTCTCTTTCAATTTTAAAAAAAATATTCTCTTGTCAATTTAAAAAAAAAATCTCTTGTCAATTAAAAAAAAATTTTCTCTTGGTCAATTAAAAAAAATATTCTCTTGCGTCAATTTAAAAAAATTATTTCTTGTCAATTTGAAAAAAATATTCTCTTGGTCAATTTAAAAAAAAATTCTCTTGGTCAATTAAAAAATTTAATTCTCTTGTCAATTTTAAAAAAATATTCTCTGGTCAATTTAAAAAAATTCTCTGGTCAATTAAAAATATTCTTCTTGGTCAATTGAAAAAAATTTCTCTTGGGTCAATTTAAAAAAAAAATATTCTCTTGTGTCAATTTGAAAAAAATTATTCTCTTGGTCAATTTAAAAAAAAAAAATTATTCTCTTGTCAATTTAAAAAAATATATTCTCTTGGTCAATTTAAAAAAAAAATATTCTCTGGTCAATTTAAAAAAAAATTATTCTCTTGGTCAATTAAAAAAAAAAATTATTCTCTTGGTCAATTTAAAAAAAATATTCTTCTTTGGTCAATTAAAAAAAAATTTATTCTCTTTGGTCAATTTAAAAAAAAATTATTCTCTTGGTCAATTTAAAAAAAAATCTCTTGGTCAATTTGAAAAAAAAAATCTCTGGTCAATTTGAAAAAAATATTTCTCTTGGTCAATTTAAAAAAATTATCTTGGTCAATTTAAAAAAATCTTCTCTTGCGTCAATTTAAAAAAAAAATTAATTCTCTTGGTCAATTTAAAAAAATATTCTCTTGGTCAATTTAAAAAAATATTCTTTGGTCAATTGAAAAAAATATTCTCTTGGTCAATTTGAAAAAAATTATTCTCTTGGTCAATTTAAAAAAAATTATTCTCTTGTCAATTTAAAAAAATATTCTCTTGGTCAATTTAAAAAAAAAATATTCTCTGGTCAATTTAAAAATATTATTCTCTTGGTCAATTTGAAAAAAATTATCTCTTGGTCAATTTTAAAAAAAAATATTCTCTGGTCAATTTGAAAAAAAATATTCTCTTGGTCAATTAAAAAAAATTATTCTCTTTGGTCAATTTAAAAAAAAAATATTCTCTTGGTCAATTTAAAAAAATATTATTCTCTTGGTCAATTTGAAAAAAAATTTTATTCTCTTGGTCAATTTAAAAAAATTATTCTCTTGGTCAATTTAAAAAAATTATTCTCTTGGTCAATTTAAAAAAATTATTCTTGTCAATTTTGAAAAAAATTATTCTCGGTCAATTTGAAAAAATTATTCTCTTGGTCAATTTAAAAAAAATTATTCTCTTGGTCAATTAAAAAAAAAATTATTCTCTTGGTCAATTTAAAAAAATATTCTCTTGTCAATTTGAAAATAATTATTCTCTGGTCAATTTAAAAAAATTATTCTCTTGGTCAATTTGAAAAAAATATTCTCTTGGTCAATTTGAAAAAAATATTCTCTTGGTCAATTTGAAAAAAATTATTCTCTTGGTCATTTTCCCCTATTCTGTTTCCGCCCAGTCGGCTGTGGCGTTAGAATGCACCGACTGCACCTCTGCAGAGGGGTGAGACTCCTCCAATGGGGCCGTGGGTGGCGACCCGTGATGCTTAAGGATAGAACCCAGGTGGTTGAGCAGTCCATGACTTGCAATACTCCACTTTGGCCCTATCTTGAGCTAGACGGGCGGTCGGAGAGGCCCCCTCCGATCAATCGGCATGTCTTGGGAATGATGTTAAACTCTTTCTGATGGTGAGGTTCCCCATCATCACCTTTGCTCCCTGGTCCACTCTGACCCGGAGTGGTAGTACTTGTTAAGGTACCATCTATGGTTTAAATATAAAAAAAACATGAGTTTATAAAAAAATTCAGTATCCATCAAGAATTAATTTTATTTCAAACTTAGTCGGCATTAAATGACACACCGAGGTTGATATGCCGTAAAACAAAACAAACAATATTTTCACGGTCATTTTTTAAAAGCTATTTCCTTGGTCATTTTCTTTAAAATTATTCTCTTGGTCATTTAAAAAAAAAATTTTTCTTGGTCAATATTCCCCTATTTTGTTTGTTGTTCTTCGTGTTTAATGCCCCCCCCACACACCTTTTCTTCTTTCAGTTTTCTCTTCTTAAACTTTCATATTTTTCTTCTTTCTTCCCCCCCCCAATCTCAACACATAAATTTCTTTCTTTATTATTCCACAAAACCTTCCACTCCATCCATCCAACCAATTCCCCTCGTTCTCTACAAATTGCACGAAAGAAAAGACGGTTTTTGTTTTTCTTTCGTCCGAACTGCGTTGCATTTTAAACAACTCGTTTTCTGAAATGCAACAAAGGTAATCTATTTCTTTCTTTTTTTTTCCCGAATGTTTGTTTTATTAAAAATATAAAAATATAAAAAATGAGATAAAAAATATACGTACACACTCGTCGCGCATGCGTATTGGCTTTCCTATTTATCGTGGAGGCTGGAAAAGTGCTGATAAGAAGACACACTTATACTTCTGTGTGTCAGTGTGTGATAAAGGTGTGTGTGTCGGTGTGTGTGTGTGTGTGTGTGTGTGTGTATGTGTGCATTTCATATACATTTGCCAAGTACACGCGTATGTTTATACAAATGTCTGTATTGATAAGGGACAATATGAATGTATAGGTACAAATTGATATATTTGAGAATATATATTCTACCTATAAAAGAGTGACTCTTATTTGTTTGTAAGTTAAAGGTATTAAAATTAGTAGCAGATAGAATATATATATATATATATAATATATATATATATATATATATATAATATATATATATATCTATATGTGTGGAGAAAAGTAGACAAACACGGGATGTTATGGTTCTCCACATATTGTCGGATTAACCTCCTCATATTTCTCCCATATATATATATATATATATATATATATATATATTATTATTATTATTATTATTATTATTATTATTATTATTATTAAGTGTGCATGGTTGGCACTAGTATACTAGAAAAAGCGGTAGTAATCCAATGTACAGTGTTATTAGAAGAGTGCTCAATATCTGTGATAGAGCGTTGATAGATGAATAAATGAATGAATAAAAGGTTTAGCTTTTATTTATTGACTTGGGAACAATATTTACAAGCAATGGTTTCCTGCTAAAGCATTCGTCAGGTAAACGAAATAGTTTTTTTTAAATGACAGAAATGGTGTATTTTTGTTTGTGCATGTGCGTATGTGGAAGCCTTCATGCATTTTCATGCACACGCGCATGACATCATACACATACGCAGAAACAAAAATACGCACACGTACAAACAAAAAGAGCATTTGACATCACATAAACACGCAAACATGCAACACGAGAATACAGTTAAAAAACGCACACATTTGACCATTTACACCATTTCTGTCATTTAAAAAAAACTATTTCGTTTACCTGATGAATGCTTTTAGCAGGAAACCATTGGTAGTAATATTGTTCCCAAGCCCCAAGTGTTTCTCATGAACACCAATGGCCATAAGATTGCAATACCTGCTACCCGCATGGATCCCCAAATGGGTTCAAAGAGGCCCCTTAGCCTTGGTCGGTAACCCGTCAAAGTCAAGGAAAAGTCCGACACAAAACCTCTGCTGCATTTCAATGGAAGTCTAGGGGAGTAAACCCCGAAAACAAACCAGAAGCCGAACTCCCTAAAGGTGGTGTAATGCTGAAATCCAGTGCCACCCATCAACTCCTGCGACTCTACCGTTGCCAAACCGCATTGGTACCTTACCTTTTCTTTGGATCACAGCGGTAGTGTGGAGAGGGGTGATTTGCTGCATGGACAACAGCTTATCCTCATTGCGAACCCGCCCAGGCTATGTAGTTCAAAGAGAAAAAAAAGACTTTGACTCTACTCCATCGTCTCTTGTAGACGGAAGGATTCCAACCAACCATTAATGGTTGACCCTAAACCACCAACCTTCTAGCAACATTTCCCGGGTGTATTGACATAAACAGTGACTTAGTTTTGGTTACACATAGACAGACACCGAATCTCCAATATAATAAGATACGTTCTCCCTAATAAAATCTTAACACCCTCTTCCTTTTGAGATGCGTGCAAAGTGGAATTCGCTTTAGACATGTCTTCTCGGTGTTTCTTACTGTGTGTCCTACAAGAGAAACGACATGAGCGTAATTTATAGTGACATCTCACACTGTGGACGCACGCATTCTCCTAATTGTCTTTCCGTGTGTGCACGGCTAAAACATATAAAGAATGTCAGCATTTAATTAAAACTGACAGTTAGAGCCATGGAAGGGTGCGTTTAGATTTAGATGGCAGTAGGATATCAATTAAGGATAAAAGCGTCACTCGGAAAAAAGCTTTTCCCGTGCTA
>CM042170.1:74236626-74239126 GCA_023376005.1 Doryteuthis pealeii | reverse complement strand
AATATTAATTTCTCTGGAGAGAGAGAGAGAGAGAGAGAGAGAGAGAGAGAGAGAGAGAGAGAGAGAGAGAGAGAGAGAGGGGGGGGAGAATTTGAGATGTATTTATGTGTTAAATTTCCCAATCAGCAACCCATAGCTGATGTCAAATATTCCCTTTCTTAGAAAGCTTACAGAATGATTTTACGGTTTCGCCCAGCCTTATCTATTAAAAGAAATTCATTTACTTTGCTAACTCCCTTTTCTGTAATCTCAGTTATCTACGCGGAGCTGAATGGGTGACCCAATCGGTCACGTTTTGTGTCTTTGTCTAATATATATATATATATATATATATATATATATATTAGAAGTGGTTACCCAGCACCGCCTGGGTAGAGGGGGGATTTTTAAAAAGTTAGTCTCGCAGATCCATTATTACTTATCGCGAGTGAGATCCTCACTGGTTGCCCCATAAAAATCCCCATGGAAATATATAGCAATATAGTAAGAAATATCCATTCAATGATTTACAATTAAAAAAAAGAAGAAGATATAAATGATGCAATTAATTCAATCAATCAATCAATTTCATATTTCAAAGCGAAAAAAAACAACAAAAAAAAACATACGAAAAAAACAAAAAAACAAAATAACATGCAAATGACTTTCCCTTCTGTTACTTTTCAAATTTGAATTTTTAAATATCTTCCCAAATATAAATCAAATCTTCATTGTTTTTGCTCAAAAACCAAGCCCTGGTGATATTTAATGTGTGTATATATATTTACTTTGTCGTTAATTTCGAACTTTTCTCTGGACATACACATATACACAACCGCCCTTTATATATGTACTAGAAGCGGCTACCTGGCGTCGCCTGGGTAGAGGGGATGCCAAAAAGGTTTGTCCCACAGATCCATTATCATAGAATCGTGAGTTTGATCCTGGTAGTATACCCCATTAAAATCCCTATGTAAAAAAGACCTTACGTTGATCCAGCCACTCTGAAAAGAAACATCAATGTCTATTATCTAAAATATTAAATATAAAAATATCTAGTCTATTATCGTCTAAATTTAATTTTTTGAATTATCTTCACGAATATAGATCAAACCTTCATTATTTTTGCTCAAAAACCAAGCCCTGGCGATATTTAATGTGTATATATTTACTTTGTCGTTAATTATTTTCGAAGTTTCCCCCGGACATACAAATTAACACAACTGCCCTTATTAACTGCAATTAATCAATATCTTGATTAATCCATTTGATTTAACCCTGAAGATCCTTATGGTGAAACTCGAGTAGGTTATTACCGTGTACCTTTATAATAATAAATTTGCTCTACCAACGTATTGAGCACTTTATATTTGTTATATCGCTGTCTTATCATTGTGAATCTTGCATCAACTAACCACTGTGACCATTTTCACCGGTAAGTCACCTTTTCCACAAATACCATATATATATATATATATATATATATATATATATATATATATACAATACTACCAAATGCTAAGCGTTCCATTGGACGTCCTCTCTTACGCTACAAGGACAAATTGAAGGACAATTTGAAACGCCTCGCTATTGACCTGAGTGCTTGGGAAGATCTAGCATCAGATCGGAAGGAATGGCGTAAGACCTGTTTCGCTAAACTAAAGAGCTTTGAACAAAATAGACTGAAGCATAGAAATCGGCTCCGCATAACTTTAAAAGAAAAACATTTAACTCCTGCCTTGGATCATTTCATTTGTCAGTGTGGCTTCATGGCTCACAGCAGGGCTGGGCTGCTGTCACACTCGAGGAAACATAAAATGTATTCTTGACAGCATGCACAACATGGGAGGAATCAAATCACTCACTGCTGACCCTCATCTATCGTTCTCGATAGGAGAGTCCACCATATATATATATATATATATATGTATATATATATATATATATATATATATATATATATATATATATATATATATATATATATATATATATATATATGGAGATACTAGCAACAATAGACGTCCTCTGAACGTAAGTATTTTAGTTTTAATATAATGGAATATTTTAGATTAGCAAGATTAATGAGATTAATGAGATTAAATAAACTGCTTATAAAAAGATTATCCTCATTTTAATTGTTTTTTATATAAAAATTATTCATACGATTAATTTTAATACGTTGGAGAATAAAACAATAATAATCGAGATCAATAACAACCAAGTAATTATTTATTAAAACCCGTATGCACATCATGATGCTTAAGGATAGAACCCAGGTGGTTGAGCAGTCCATGACCGGCAATACTCCACTTTGGTCTTTACTTGAGCTAGACGGGCAATCGGAGAGGCTCCCTCCGATCAATCGGCTGGTCATGTCAAGCCCTTGCACCTATATGATTGCCCCAACCCTATTGCTCTTATGGCAAGCCCCAACACTTTTTAACATATGGGTGCTAGAAGGTGATGACTGAGGGTCCACGATTCCTGGGAATGACGTTAAACTCTATCTGATGGTGAG
>CM042170.1:74216626-74231626 GCA_023376005.1 Doryteuthis pealeii | reverse complement strand
ATAAACATAAAATAATCCAACAAGGGTTGACATGCTGTAAAAGCCAACCAACCATCCAACCAACCAGCCAACCAATTAAAATATTCATTCTAAATGTTTATCTACACAAAAGAGTAAAGTTTTGTATAATTGTTAAAATTCATTAGAACAATCGGATAAGTTGAGTCATCATTTTCTTTTTTTTTTCATCCGACCTCATCTGAATTTCTCTATGAGACAAAATCTCTCAGAGTCTGGTTTGACGTAACAGTTGAACTACATGCTAACGTGCACGTTTACCGCCCCAGCAGAAAGTGTCACACAGAACTCGGTCTGATAAGCAACGGGGGCGGGACTGCACTTACCAATCCCATATTTTATCAAAAAGGCTTTGTCCAACAAAAATTACTTTCATAATTAATAAGAAATGGTTCTCATTTATATATATACATATATATATATATATATATATATATATATATTTATATATTATATATATATATATATATATATATATATTATATATATATATATATATATATATATATATATATATATATATATATATATAGAGAGAGAGAGAGAGAGAGAGAGAGAGAGAGAGGGAGAGAGAGAGAAATTTAGCATCATAGTCTATTTCATTATTATATTATTATATTATTATTATAGTCTATTATTTAAATAGACTGAATCTAAATCTGTAAGTCTTTTATTATTTCTTTACTTATATATTTGCTCTGTGACTCTAACATTAAGAGCACACATTGAGCTCTCAAACTGCGACAGGTCTCGATAAGTCCGGAGTAAAAAAACAAGCTCTGAGGATGATTTTTATAAATCGAAATATTGTTCAATATTAGCTATGAATATGATATAAATGTTTTATATATATGAATGTGTGTGCTTATGTAATATATGTATATACATATTATATATATTATATGTGAATGCAATATATATATAGATAAGTATATTTTGGCAGCATTCTTTCTTTTCAACATGTTTTGTTAAACTCTACTGACAATTCTTGTCGGAGGAGTTTTTGTTCGATCTTTTCTAACTGTCTGGCCATCTTTTTGACATCTGGGGGGAATTGGTGTAGCAATCCACCAAAGGTTTCTACACGAGCGCTTTTGGCATGTCTTTGTGCCATCTTCAGGTGTGAAACTGGTGGAATGTTTCCGTTGACTCGCTTATATATATATATATATATATATATATATATATATATATATATATGACCTAACTGAAAGAGATATATAGATAATTTTGTAGGTATGAAATAGATATTTAGATAGATAAATAGATTGATAAATAGATATGAACTATGTGAAAAAATATGGATAGATAGGTAGGTGTGACAAGACTGAGATAGATAAAAACAGAATTAAATCGATAGGTAGATAAATAGTAAGCTATGAACTAAGTGAAATTGATAGATAGATAGATAGATAGATATGAACTAACTGAAAGAGATACATAGATAGGTAGGTGTGAAAAGACTGAGATAGATAGATATATAAAAACAGGATGAAATAGATTGATAAATAGTAAGATATGAACTAAATGAAAGAGATATATAGATAGGTAGATATGTATAAAGAGACTGAGATAGATAGATAGGTATGAAGAGACTGAGATAGATAGATAGATAGATCGATAGATAGGTAAATAGGTATGAAGAGACTGAGATAGATAGATAGATAAATAGATAGATAGATAGGTATGGGGAGACTGAGATATATAGATAGATAGGTAGATAGGTATGAAGAGACTGTGATATATAGATAGATAGATAGATAGATAGGTAAATAAGTATGAAGAGACTGAGATAGATAGATAGATAGGTAGATAGATATGAAGAGACTTATATAGATAGATAGATAGATAGGTAGACAGGTATGAAGAGACTGAGATAGATAGATAGATAGATAGGTATGAAGAGACTGAGATATATAGATAGATAGGTAGATAGGTATGAAGAGACTGTGATATATATATAGATAGATAGATAGATAGATAGATAGGTAAATAAGTATGAAGAGACTGAGATAGATAGATAGATAGGTAGATAGATATGAAGAGACTTATATAGATAGATAGATAGATAGGTAGACAGGTATGAAGAGACTGAGATAGATAGATAGATAGATAGATAGATAGGTATGAAGAGACTGATAGATAGATAGATAGATAGATAGATAGATATGAAGAGACTGAGATATATAGATAGATAGATAGATAGGTATGAAGAGACTGAGATAGATAGATAGATAGGTGGATAGGTATGAAGAGACTGGGATAGATAGATAGATAGATAGATAGATAGATAGGTAGATATGAAGAGACTGAGATAGATAGATAGATAGATAGATAGGTATGAAGAGACTGAGATAGATAGATAGATAGATAGATAGGTATGAAGAGACTGAGATAGATAGATAGATAGAGAAGAGAGAGAGATATAGATAGATAGATAGGTAGGTATAAGGAGACTGAGATAGATTGATCATGTCTAATCTCAAGAATGAAGATATATATATATATATATATATAATATATATATATTATATATATATATATTAATTATATACTTGTAAATTTAAAAAAAATAATAAGGTATAATGTTTTTTTCAACAAATATTTCCAATAATTCTCTTATCTCACATGATGTCTTTGTATTTAAGCGAATTCTTTTCTCAGCGAAAATTACTTTTCACTGTCGACAAAATCCCATTAACTTATCGTTTGCAAAAAGGAAGGTCATGTGAATAAAGAACCAAATATTAAAGGTCACTGAAGGGCATGACATAAATTTGTAAGTTGCACCAATTCATTAAATTGTCTCAAAATTGCACAAGCAAAGAAAACTGTCTGTTTTTATACACTCTAGCTATTATAGAAGTTCATTTCATGTCTGTCATTTTAAACAAAATCTGGGCTTTGCCAGTAGTTTCATATTTTATATGTAAATTAAAAAGCCTCTTTATGCCTATCATCTCTATGTATATTGTTACATTACGTCAGAAACATAAAGAAATGGATAAAAGGATCTTTAGAAGAATAATAACAAAAAGAATTTCCCTAGGTTCGAATCCTGTGGACCGATGATAACCAATAATAGACAGAAATAACAGTAATTGTCTGAATTTTTAGAAAAAATAATTAGAAAAATAATAATTTGGATGAGACTTGATAAATTGTATTATCTGGATTTGTTATATACACAATTTTTCGGCCGATATGCCCCCAGGCCTTCTTTAGGTGCTTCTTGTCGAATTGTGGAAGCTTCACGTCGGATTTTGAAACCTTCTTGTAGAACTCTTGAGCCTTCATGTCTTAGTCAGGAATGTTCACGCAGATTCGAACCGAAGACTTTATTTAATTCACCGGGGTAGACTGTTCACAATTTGCTACTTCGCCATTTCAAACACATCGTTTGACCACTTCGTATATATATATATATATATATATATATATATATATATATATGAGTGGTGGCTTACCGGTGGATACGGGTACGATCGTTGGAAGCGCACAGAATCCAGAGGTTAAGACCGTGAAAACACAAATACAATGTAGAACAAAATCTATTTAAGAAATGGATATAAAGTAACCTACTCGAGTTTCATCATCTGAATCGCCAGGGTTACATCCGCTGAATTAATCGAGTTTTCGATTAATATCAGTTGATACCTGATATTAATCGAAAACTCGATTAATTCAGCGGATGGAACCCTGACGATTCAGATGATGAAACTCGAGTAGGTTACTTTATATCTATTTCTTATATATATATATATATATATATATATATATATATCATGATGTTGTATCAGCTATAATGGGATTTCATTTCATGTCTGTTTTTTAAAAACAAAATCTGGGCTTTACCAGTAGTTTCATCATTTTTATGTAAATTAAAATACCTATCTATGCTTATCATCAGTATATTGTTACGTTACGTCAGCAACATAATGAAATGGACAAAAGAATCTTTAGAAGAATAATAACAAAAATAATATTTCCCAGGTTCGAATCGTGTGGACCGATGATAACCAATAATAAACAGAAGATAACAGTAATTGTCTGAATTTTTGACATGAGGCTTAATAACACTGGTTTACAAAAAATATTTTTTGTCTGAGGCAAGAATGTGAATAGGTGTTGTTTTTTTTTACTAATTTGGGTGTGCTGAATTCAAATTTATAAACAGTTTTGCTCTATCACCTCTACTTTTCTGTATTTTAAATAGGCTCATGTTAGTATATACAGAGTATATACGTGCTTATTTCAACAGTTGCAGCAGCTTATTACTGATAAAACTTGATAGATAAAGAACATTGACGGAATAAATATACTTGGATGATACAGTGTACACAATTCAGAAAGAATTGGCCTTATTAAGACATCCTCGATGTTTTGACGAGCTTGAAGTCATTGGAGAATATGAAAAAAAAAGTAAAATTAAATCATATGTAAGGCAATAAAATGTGCGTCGTCGGAAATTGTAATACAAATATATACCCAAAAGATTGTGTAACACAATTGTCGAGGGACACCTTCCTCCTGCGCTGCGAGGGACGACAACCTCCTGCGCTGACTGCCAGTGCACTACTGGCTGTTGATTGAGGCATGTTGGCTACGCTTAACTGCCAAAATCCGTCTTGATATATAGCTATATATATATATATATATATATATATATATATAATGTAAGGCTAACACTTACATTTATTGCATAATAACTAAAAAAGAAGACATAAGTCACACAATATTAGAAATTAATCCTGAATGCATATACGCCTTTATGTACAGTATGTGTACAAAATGTACAGTATGCATATCTAAAAAACTAGAGGTGATGAGTAAAAACGGATTTCCAATCTGAATTCAGCACCCCCAAATTAGGTTAAAACAGCTATTTTTGTGTTTGCCTCAATTTCTTTGTAAACCAGTGTAATTTGTATTATTTGGATTTTTCGGACTCTTGTCCTAATCTTTATTGTTATATACACAATGTTTCGGCCGATGTGTCTTCAGGCTTTCTTCAGGTTTTTCTTGTCGAAGTCTGCAACCTTCCCGTCGAACTCTGGAAACATTATGTCAAACTCACGACCTTCTTGTCAATCACGAGATCCTTCATGTCTTAATCGGGAATGTTCACGCAGATTCGAACCACACTCTTTATTCAATTCACCTGCGTAGACTGTTCACAATTCTCTAATCATGATATATATATATATATTATGGACACTCTCGCCGATTTCGACGCATGAGGGTTCATACAATGAACAACCCACACAGTGATTTGTTTATAGTGGTGAAGGCTTGTGTTGGACTATTCCGCACTTTTTGGCACAGTTGATAGGAAAGAATCGGTGCACAAGGAATGCCACAAACCCAATCAATGACTGGCCTCAAGACTTTTGAATTCAGAGTTTTCCTTCTCCTAGGCTGGTTACCTACCCAAGGTTAAAGAGTCTAGTTTGCCCTACTATTTTAGCCATAGCTGGAGGGAGAATATATGGATCCATACCTTTCCCAATGGTTTTAGCACTATGTGAAATGCAAACAGCTTTGTCTGGGATTTGAACTCGGGTAGACAAGTCCATCTCCCACGACTCTAAACATTATGCCACGGGCCGGTTTAGCTCAGTCGGTAGAGCGTTCGGCTAGAAATCACAAGGTTCCTAGTTCGATACCGGCCCTCGCCAACTCAGCGTATGAGTAGCACAGGGATATGTGCGGTAAATTAAGGAGCTGATGGTAGGTGTAGCGCTCCACCTCAGACGCTAACACAATCTCCTTGGTCTAGCGCTATTGAAAAGGGGATAGACTCCCTCACTGACTGGCTGATACCGACTTTAGGCCGCCCCGATGACTTTACTTACTTTATATATATATATATATATATATTATATATATATATATATATATTTGTGAATAAAAGGCCTTAAATACCATGGGTATCGTGATTATGGACTATTTCCACTCGTGGTATCTGGGTCCCACAGAGCTTCTTCAGACCACGTATATCTTTTATATATAAAATATATACTTATATACTTATATATTCTTATATATAAGAAGCTCTGTGGGCTCAAGATACCCATGAGTGGAAATAGTCCATAATCACGATACCCCCGGTATTTAAGGCCTTTTTATTCACAAATAAATTTGCTCTGTTTATAAAAATTAAGCATTGAGCTCTCAGACGGAACCTGAACTCTACAACAAACTACTGGTAGGGAATAGGACCAGCCTAGAATCACCCTTGTACCAAGAAACTTGGTACCCAAACAAAGAATATATATATATAATATATATATATATATTATATATATATATATATATATATATATATATATTTCTTTGGTGGGGTACCAAGTTTCTTGGTATTAGGATGATTCTAAGCTGGTCTTTTTTCTCGAACAGTATATTGTTGCAGAGTTCAGGTCCCGTATGAGAGCTCAATGTTTAATTTTAATAAACAGAGCAAAGTAATTTGTAAAGGAAAAACCATTAAATACCGGGGGTATAGCGATTATGGTCCATTTACTCACGAGTGGAAATGGAACATAATCGCTATATCTCCGGTATATACCTTTTTTTCTTTACAATAATATATATATATATATATATATATATATAAATATATATATGTATGTATGCGGCGTGTGTGTGGTGTGTGTGTGTGTGTGTGTGTGTACATGGGTATGTAGGTAGTAGGTATATATATATATATGTATATATGCACATGAATGTATATATATATGTATATGTATACATATACATGTATATAAATGCATATCTGTATATATATATATATATATATGCATATGGATACGTATATATGTATATATACATATATATGTATATGTATATGCATACATATATGTATATATATGCATATATGTATATACGTATGTAAATGTATACACACACACACACACACACACACACACATATATATATATATATATATATATATATATATATATATATATATATGCCCATATATATATATTTAGTCATCCTCAGACACCGTGTTTGGACGTATCACTTCTCCTCAGTGTGGCTAGACATAGCAGGCTAACTCCAGTCGGGATCGAAACCTGACCGATTTATCAACCGTCAGAGTTCCTAAACATCAGCTCACCTACAAACCGCATGATAACTGATAAATACATACATGTGTGTATATAAAAGGCCGCCTGAGAGAGCTCCATCCGTCTTACAAGAGTCTTGCATTATAGGAGAGCGTATATTTATATGAATATGAATATGAATATATAATAGGCACATTTCGTCACTGTTTAATAGCTCCATGGTTTGCGGCGTTGTTATATGACTTGGAACATCAACTCGTTTTTCAACTGAAATACGTTAACGGCCCATTGATATTGTCATTGGGTCTGTTAATCAAAAGAAAAGTTTTCATCATTGAATTAACAGTTTCTTTCGAAGAAAATCTTGACTGGGCACATCAGTGTAAGTTGGAAAAATATGAAGATTTACGAGAACAATGCGTCAGAAATGGATGGATAACGAATGTATTTCCTATCGAAGTCGGATGCCGAGGATTTATTACCAACTCAAACTTGGCATTTTTTTACCACACTTGGACTTTTTCCACCAGACAAGACGAAATACATAAAAAAGATCCAGGATAAAGCTCTAACCGCATCAGCGTGGATATGTCAGTCCTACATTGTGACATCAAACCAACAAAGTATGGTGGTATCGTGAGATACTGCTGGGGCGCTCTGGGTTAGTGGTAATGATGCTTCGGCCCCGAAACCATGCCTGAACCCTGAGTCATCATCTGATGAAGGCTTTGTTGGATGCAATGCTACTGTGTAAATAGCAGTCATTGTATGAAGATTATTATATATATATGTGTGTGTGTATGTATGTGCGTGCGAGAGAGAGAGAGAGGTAGAGAGAGAGATAGAGAGGGGAAGAGAGAGAGGGAGAGAGAGAGAGGGGGAGAGAGGACCATCAATTTCCACAAATTACGTATTTATTTATTGTAAACTTTTTATTACTTCTTTTGCTGTAAAAAAAATTTAATGACGAGAGTAAAAAAAATGCTAAAATGCTTATCAAATTTATAATATAGCATAAGAATCATATGGACGTAACTGTACGTAACTAACGTATTTTTGTTTACAACAAATACAGACATCTTTCCTTTAAATCTCAAGTACCAAAATAAAAACACCCTCCGGACGAGTAAAAAAGTTATTGAATTATAGCCTGAGGGTGGAGTAAAAAATCAATGTAGCGAGTTTACCCTAGAAAAATCATCATAATTCATCGACAAAAAATAAGACAAATTTGAATGTAAACTTTAAATTATGCTAAAATAAACAACTATATATAGATTAATTAACACCATCATTGATTTAAAACACTTTTAAAAAACAATGAGATGTCAATGTTGCATGTCAAATTTTGATGTGTATTTATTCTATGTTATGACATTGTAATCATGTACAGACTAAGTTTTTGTTACAGACAAAACCGGAACGAATTCCTATTAATAGATTAATAAAAGTTGATTACAATAAAAATTACATACTCACCCAGGAGTTCTTTGCTATTTATAAAAAATCTATTTCTGTTTGCGTCCTATTTAGTCATTTTAAAAATATTATTATCATCTGAATGTGAATAGATAACGGTAATCTATCTTAATCTCTCGCTACGTTAGGGTTTTGTGTTGACAATTAGTCTCCAACTACAAATTTTGGTGAATTCAATCTTCCACAGATAAACATAATCAGAGTTGTGCATGCAAATGCTAAGTTTGCTAAATAACTTCACATACTATATCTGACACCAAATCTATACCGTTCCGTTAATCTAAGCGTTCAGTCAACACCCACTCCTCTCTCTCTCTCTCTCTCTCTCTCTTCTCTCCTCTCTCTCTCTCTCTCTCTCTCACTTTCTACTCTACCTCTCTCTCTCTCTTCCTCTTCTCTCTCTCTCCTCTACCTCTATTCTCTACCTCTCTCCTCTCCTCTACCCTCCCACTCTCTCTCTCTACCTCTATCTACCCCTCTACTCTCTACCTGCCCCCCTTCCTCATCCTCTCTCTCCCTTCTCTTCTCTCTCTCTCTCACTTTTCTCTCTCTCTCTCCTCTAATCTCTACCCTCTCTCCCTCTCTCTCTCTCCTCTCTACCCTCTCTCCTCCTACCCTCTCCTCTCTTCTCTACCTCTATCTCTACCCTCTCTCTCTCTCTCTTTCATCTCCTCTCTCTACCTCTCCTACTCCTCCCTCTCTCTACCTCTATCTCACCTCTCCTCTCTCTCANTTCTGAGCCTAGACTTTGATTCTATAACTTCAGAAGAAATCATGGGAACCAAGACACCATTCAGCACCCTAAGGTGAAGACCAAATTCAAAAGCATCATGTTTGCTTTTCATCGTTAAAACTCCGGATTGTTTGTTAACAGCGATTTTTTAAATCGCACTTCAATAGATTTGGGCTGGAGTGCCTATTAGTATCAAAGGTCGAAAGATATTGGCAAATAGCTTCTACATATGGTGTCACTAGAAGAAACTGGCGCACTACGAGCGAATAGCAACACTGATCGCTTCACATCTAATCAAATACAACGAAAAGCAGTAGGTTAGTATTCACCCGAAGGTGACATCATAATATATATGTCTTTGACATCTAGTATCACGCTTATAGGGCGCCTTGCATATGGAAGAATAGCATGTAGGCACAATTTCTATTCATTAGGAAATTCCCTGCAAGATTAATATAATTTTTGAGAGCCCAGAATATTTCATACGCTCGGTTAACGTAAGGGCTAATTAACAAGTTCACATATTAGATGAGACTTTTAGTAAATAGATGAAAACATAAATAATGAAATATTTCACACTAAAAGCTAGCCCCACTTCTTATGTTGGGAAAGTGTTGATAGAATAAAAATATGTAATCAATCGAGATCAGACAATTCACATACCATGACAACTAGTATTATAACCACCTGGTCTATGCAATTCTAGTCTCAGGAGTACAACAAATACAATGGACCCCAAGAGTCTCGTAGTTAAAAGAAGGGTAAGATAAAATAAAACACACAAGGCCCTGTTACACGTGGGACGCACACATACATAACATTATTAACTCACTTAAATATTCACACTGATGATCATACTCACGCACTTATGCTGAAGAGAGTGTTATGATAAAAGTTTATATGAAACTGTTACGACGAGGCAGAACATGTAACGTTAAGAGATGAATCACTGCATTACAAAAATTCGTTATTATCTTCAGATTTTTTTATTACTGACGTGCTTGATATAATTTTAGTATCATTTTCCGAGTCTGTAATCGGACTATTGTCCCTCATCTTTACTGTTATCTGCACAATGTTTCGGCTGATGTACCCTAAGGAGATTCTCGTAAGTCACAATGGTGTCCGACACAGCGACTCGGTTTTCTATAGCAGGTATGTTGACTCGATCGATCCTGAGGGAACCGCCACCTCCGACTGAATTACTTGGCGAAACCATCTCTTCGCAAAATCGCGAAACGCCGATGCGTAGATTGGGATCAGCCTCTTTTGCTGAGAAGGGATGAAACTCAATTTAACTGATGTAGCCACCACCAGTTGGACACGCCTCAACGGCATTGTCAGACATCACTCCAGGTATCGTAACATTTACGAAAAACACTATAACAAGGTTATCTTGCTCAGTGTAAAGTCATGCCCGGGAGAGACTTGTCTAGGAAGCGGATTACCACACATATGGGAGTCTGTGTATGGACGTGACGTTGGCTTGACTGAAGTAAGCTAAAATGTTAATGATTATGTCCATGTATGTATTCACAACGTGATTATATCATCAACGATTATTTCTATAAAATATAACTCAAAACATTCTACTCAAAAAAATAATTCATTATATATATATATATTAATATATATATAATTATATCATCCTAATTTTATAGTGAGGATATTCGATATAGATTATCTATTAATTAAAGTTAGTAATAAATATTATTATTTTAGAAGGCTATAGTAATAATGGCGATCTATTTATTGTATTAAACAAACATATTCTCATATAGCTCTTTTTTTCTTTATTTTTCTTCTGTTATCCTTTTATTTTTTTACACTACGTTGTTTTTAATGAGTCCTAATGAGTAATTCAATGCTAATGCTCACACTCCATCAGAGGATTGAAGATTTTTTCATAATTTTCATCTGTATTTGATTAAATTACAACTGTGTTGTTTGGTTTGTTGATGAAAATCTTTCAATCACCCTGATGATGAGCATTAGCTTTGAAATATTTAGGACTCATAAAAGGAAAAAAAAAAAAAAAAAAAGAAATAAATATGTTTTTTAAACCATAAATGTGCATCTATTACGCCCTTCAAAAATATATATATATATAATATATATATATATATATATATATATATATATATTATATAAAGTATAGTAAGGAAATTGAAAAAAAACACAGGTTTAAATAAGTTTGAGTGGTAAGTTTACTGCCGACGCTGGAAGTGGTTTCGATCTATTAATTTAGATCATCTCAGGGCATTTGTTGGTATATGACGTGATAAAAAATTTATATTACAGAATAACGAAGAAAAGCAAGTGATTATTCTTGTTTATCAAGTCTGTTCAAAATTTGAATCTGAAGAAAGGACCGCTGAAAAAAGCGGACGGTTTGAATATGAGCGTCAAATATTCTCTTCCACACACACACAACACACACACACAACACACACACACCACACACAGTCAAGTACACACACACACACTAACCTGAGGTTTGTTCGATGTCGTTTATCGGCAAAAGATTTATACACACACGCGCAATCCACACAACACAAACACCTAAAAATGCACAGTGCCTTTTTCGATACAAGCACACTCACACACTCTCATACTCACACCGTAAGAGAGAATATTTTGACGTCATATTTCAAACGCGTCCAACTTTTCAGCGTTCTTTCTTCAGACTTCAAATTTGAACAGAACCTGATAAACAAGGACTATCACTTGCTTTTCTCGTTATTCTGTGAATAAACATTTTTTATCCACTCCATATACAACAAATACCCTGAAGAAATGATCTATTAATAGATCGAAACACTGCAGCGTCGGCCAATAAACTTACCACTCACTTATTTAAACCTGTGTGTTTTTTTCAATTTTCTCAAACTACATACCAATCGGATTCACTTCCATTTCTCTTCACACACACACACACACACACACACACAGACACACACACATATATATATAATATTTGTAATGGGGATTGTGTGTTTCTTCTTTGACCGAAACTATATTACTACTCGAGTCAAACAATTCCCTTAGTTATTTACGTCACACTCTCCTGATTTTATTTTTATTTGAACCTCAATTATTAATAATATTTTTTTTACCTTATTACATTCCTGTTATGTTACATACAGAGATGTAAAATCTCTTCATTGAGGCAACATGGGGAGCGACACTGCATGCTTACGAACGGAGTGGTAGTACCTGTTAGGGTCTCATCTATGGGTTAAATAGAAAAAAAATGAGTTTAAACGAATTTTGTATACCCATCAAGCATAGATAGAACAAAACATCTTCGGCATAAAATAACCCAACAAGGGTTGACATGCCGTAAAATTCGACTAACCCAAACCAACCCAAAATTCTAGAAATATTTAGAAATATTTATATTGAAAATAAACATCTGCTACGAGCTATTGAATTAAAAAAATAATTGAAATTGATGATTAATTAATATTAATATAGCTGCCTTTTTAAATATTGAGCTCACAGCCTAAAATAATTAAAATGGAAATAAAGCATGATAAAAGAATGGCGTGTCTAATGTTTCACCCATCTACCCAACCCCTCTGTGGCAGGTCTCGACACAAGGTCAATTTGGAGTACAGAGTTTTAAGAATTTAAGGCTATCAGAGTACATTATTATTCATAGGTATTCGTCTAGGGGAAAACTCTGAATTCAAACCTGTTTAAAACTCGCTTCAGAAATAGACCTTTGCACAGGGGTTAATCACACACACACACACACACACACACACACACACACACAACATACACACACACACACACTCACACCATCAAAATGTGTTAAACAATTTTGTTTAAAAAAAATTGAGTACCTACCAAGACGAATAAACAAAAGCTTCAGCATAAAATAACCCAATAGGTTGACATGCCGTAAAATCCAACAACCAACCAACTATAGAATCTTTCTCTCATACTGAAAGTGAATGTTAATTTATTAATTATACATTGAGCTCTCTTAGGGACATGAAAGCATCCTTGTATAAATCTATAGGTGTGCATCTGTATGGGTATGCATTATAAATATACGGATTGTAAAGAAGATCCCAAATAGAATCATCCCCAAATTACCAATTTATTATCTATCTATCTATCTATCTATCTATCTATCTATCTATGAAGTAAATGGAAGTGACTCCGACTGTATGAATAGAACATTTTTAGAAAAAACAAAAGATGTTATTAGTTTTCTGACAGATCTGTTTCGACCTTTTAATAAAGCGGTCTTTTTCAAAACTTTTAACACAAAATACGCATTTTCAAAATTTAAAAAAAATTCCGGCCCTGAACGAGAGCGTTTGTTTGTATCTCGTGATTAACGGTTTATTTATTCCGTCTATCTATCTATCTATCTATCTATTCGTGTGTGTATCTATGTGTATATATGCATATACATGCAAATTTATATATATATATATATATATATATATATATATATATATATATATATATATATATACCTTTGAAAGAAGGAAAAACTCAATAAACCTTCATTCTGTAATAAATTTATTTCGACCAAAACTTAAAGGCTTTTAAATAAAACATTTTTTTTATCTGTGCGGTCTGTCAGATGAGACTGAAATTTTAAGGATTTTTGGGAATTTATTTAAATTTCTAAAAGCCTTTTAAGTTTTGGTCGAAATAAATTTATTACACAATGACAGTTTATTGAGTTTTTCTTTCCATTCAAAGGTAAATATTGTTCTGTATTTAATCTAAAATAGATTATTATACATTGAGCTCTCTCTAGGGATTTATAAAAATCCTTGTATTTGCACCTACTAAAACATGCAATATAATTATACAGTGAGATTTTGAAGATCCCATGTAGAATCATCCCTTACTACCAGTTTTGGATACCTTATATATATATATAATTATATATGTATATTGTAATAGACCTGGCTGGAGAGCCTCCATCTACCTGTCTGTGGAAGAATTTGAGTCCAACCAAATTAAACAACAAAAATTGAAGCAGGCTATTAGAAAGAGTAATTTTCAGCCCAGCAACATTCAAAGTGGAGAAGTTCCAACATGTAGTTTATGTGGAAGTATGTCTCACCAGGGCTGGCCTGGTGAGTCATCTGAGAAAACACAAGGTACAGTGCCAAATGCTACCGCACCATGATGATAAAAAAAATCAGGAAATGTCTTACTCGAAACGAGTTGACAGCCATTATATATATATATAATATATATATATATATATATATATATATATAATTTAATATACAAACTTATTGGTAAATCCTCGCGGTGAGAAAAAAACCAGCAAATAGTTTGATTGTAAAAATATACTACCAAACATCAACCGGGGAGAAAAAAATTTTTTTTGGAAAAAAGAAAAGACCAAGATAATCGTACCAACCAAAAATAATCTATTGGTACAATATTTTAGCCAAAAGAAAAAACAATTTATATATATATATATATAAGATATATATATACATACAAACCGCCAGGAGACTAAAGCTAATAAGTAAAAAGTGCTCAATACCTAAGTAGAGCAAATAATAAAGATAAATCTAATGAGTCAGACGAACCTACAAAAAGTTTCGCTTAATGCTCTTCAGGGCTGAGAGTCAGATTTCAGCCTGAAGAGCATTAAGCTAAACTTTTAGTAGGTTCGTCTGACTCATTAGATTTATCTTTATATATATA
>CM042170.1:74194126-74211626 GCA_023376005.1 Doryteuthis pealeii | reverse complement strand
TTTTTGTAGAAAAAACATGAATTCTGAAATAAAAATTGCAAAACAATGTCATAATATTATTATTTGAAACCGTTTTTTTTTTCCTTTTTAATTGAGATGTACTAGAAAATTTTTTAAAGAAATTCATTTTTAAGAGATCTTAAATCTTTTGTGTGCTTAAATAATTTTGTTTTTTTAATGTTTAAAAATCTTTTTGTGTGTAAATATATATACGCATTAAATATCACCAGGGCTTGGTTTTTGAGCAAAAATAATAGAGATTTGATTTATATTCGTGAAGATAATTAAAAAATAGAATTTAAATGATAACAGCATGGATTTTTTTTTTCATTTAATATTTTAGATAGTAGACATTTGCATTTCTTTTCAGAGTAGCTGGATCAATGCAAGATCTATTTTTTTACATAGGGATTTAAATGGGGCATCCCACGAGGATTCAACTCATGATTCAGTAATAATGGATCTGCGGGGCTAACTTTAAAAAATCCCCTTCTACTCGGGCGACGCTGGGTAGCCGCTGCTAGTTTTCAAATAGATATTTCATATTATTTGCGTTGAAAAATCGTTTTCTGATAAGAACGAAAGCTCCACCTTTTATGAGGAAGTGTATGGTGTTTGACATGTTTCGCACTGTTTGGTTTGGTTTGGTTTATTTTACGGCATATCAACCTCAGTGAGTCATTTAATGCCGATAAAGTTTGGAAATAAATACATTCTTAATGAATACACAATTTTTTTATAAATACCTTTTTTCTATTTAACCCATAGATGGAACCCTAACAGGTACTACCACTCCGGGTCAGAGTGGACCGACGAGCAATGGGTACTCCACATTCCCCAAACCTCCAAAACTGGAACCTCACCATCAGATAGAGATTAACGTTCTTCCCAAGACATGTAGACCCTCAGCCACCGCCTTCTAGCACCCATATGATAAAGGGTTGGGGCTTGCCATAAGGGCAATAGAGTTGGGGCAATCATATAGGTGATAAAGCTTGACGTGACCAGCCGATTGATCGGAGAGGGCCTCTCAGACCGTCTAGCCTAATTAAGGGTTTAAGTGGAGTGTTGCAGGCCATGGACTGCTCATCCACCAAGACTCCGTCCTTGAGCATCACGAGTCGCCACCCTCGACCAACGGGTGGCCCCATTTTAATGTATTTTAAAATTGAGTTTAAAAAAATTGAGTAGCCATCAAGAATGGATAAAATAAAATATCTTCAGCATAAAATAACCCAACAGGGGTTGACAGTGCCGTAAAAACCCAACCAACCAACCAAACGCTGGTGACAAGGCATAATCTGAGGTGTGATAAGGATAAAACACGGTGACTAGGGGGAAAAAAAGGAATGGGAAGGTACAGCCGACTCTAGTAAAGCATTTCTTTTTTTATTTGTTTGTTTGTTAAGAGTGTCCCCCATCCTTACAAGCCAACCGGCACATGTGGAGGTATGTTTCATAGAGAAGCTCTTGATCTATTTAGCATCTTTTTTGGGCCATGTGCCACTCGTCACAAGAGATAAGTAAGTGTTCTTGTTTGATACGTAACAGATAACAAAAAAAAAAGAAGTCATGAGAGAATACTGATGTTGAGAGTCACTTGTCGATTGGTTGGTTGGTTGGTTGGCTTTTGGGGTATGTCAACCGATGGGGTTATGTTTATGCCCAAGACGTTTTTGTTTTATTTCTTCTTTGTGAGGTTGACTGGTTTGTACTATTTTACGGCAGGTCAACTCATGTCGGGTTATTTTATGCCAAAGACGTTTTTGTTTTATTTCTTTGTGAGGTGGACTGGTTTGTACGATTTTACGGCAGGTCAACCCTTGTGGGTTATTTTATGCTTTTTGGTTTGTACGGCAGGTCAACCCATTTTATTTTTTGTTTTATTTCTTCTTTGTGAGGTTGACTGGTTTGTACGATTTTACGGCAGGTCAAATTTTATGCCGAAGACGTTTTTGTTTATTTCAGGTTGACTGGTTTGTACGATTTTACGGCCCGAAGACGTTTCTTCTTTGTGAGGTTGACTGGTTTGTATTTTACGGCAGGTCAACCCATGTCGGGTTATTTTATGCCGAAGACGTTTTTGTTTATTTCTTCTTTGTGAGGTTGACTGGTTTGTACGATTTTACGGCAGGTCAACCCATGTCGGGTTATTTTATGCCGAAGACGTTTTTGTTTTATTTCTTCTTTGTGAGGTTGACTGGTTTGTACGATTTTACGGCAGGTCAACCCATGTCGGGTTATTTTATGCCAAAGACGTTTTTGTTTTATTTCTTTGTGAGCTGTTTGTACGATTTTATGGCAGGTCAACCCTTGTGGGCTTATTTTATGCCGAAGACGTTTTTGTTTTATTTCTTCTTTGTTGACTGGTTTGTAGGATTTTACGGCAGGTCAACCCTTGTGGGGTTATTATGCCGAAGATGTTTTTGTTTTATTTCTTCTTTGTGAGGTGACTGGTTTGTAGGATTTTACGGCAGGTCAACCCTGTCGGGTTATTTTATGCCAAATACGTTTTTGTTTTATTTCTTCTTTGTGAGGTTGACTGGTTTGTACGATTTTACGGCAGGTCAACCCATGTTTATTTTATGCCGAAGACGTTTTGTTTTATTTCTTCTTTGTGAGGTTGACTGGTTTGTACGATTTACGGCAGGTCAACCCATGTCGGGTTATTTTATGCCGAAGACGTTTTTGTTTTATTTCTTCTTTGTGAGGTTGACTGGTTTGTACGATTTTACGGCAGGTTATTTTATGCCCAAGACGTTTTTGTTTTATTTCTTTGTGAGGTTGACTGGTTTGTACGATTTTACGGCAGGTTTGTGGCTTTTTGTTTTATTTCTTCTTTGTGAGGTTGACTGGTTTGTACGAACCCTTAAGTGAAGGTTGACTGGTTTGTACGATTTTACGGCAGGTCAACCCTACCTATTCCTGTTTGTACGATTTACGGCAGGTCAACCCATATTTATGTTTTTTTCTTCTTTGTGAGGTTGACTGGTTTGTACGATTTTACGGCAGGTCAACCCATGTCGGGTTATTTTATGCCAAAGACGTTTTTGTTTTATTTCTTCAAAAAATTCTTGTGGCCATTTTTATGCTGCAGATGAGAGCATTTTACAGTGGAGATCTCCTGTGGCATTAAGTTTGAACCGTTTTTAGTGGAATACTATGATCCTTATGTTTTTCAGTGTTAATCAGAATCCTTGTTTTTTGGTCCGCGTATATTGAATCCTACAATACTTGTGTTCCCCAGTGTTAAGCAGAATCCTTAGTTGTTGGTCTGAGCGTCAGTGTTAAGCACAAACAACTGAGCGCCTTTCCAACACCTTTAAATAGTTAACCAACCACGTATTCTAGTGTGTTGATTGACCGATTGAATCCGCGCGGCCACGGAGAGTCTATAAATTTAAGTTGCGACCACCAGCACACCTTATATAACAAAAATATTCCAACAATACCTCCCATATCAAATTTCCGACTTACGGTTTGATTAGATAGCTGGTATTTTACTTTCTTCCGTTTCTTGCTGGGTATAAATTACAAAAGATGTGATTCAGACGTCTAGAGTAGAATTGAAAATGGCTACTTTCATGACTATTTAAGGGTAGATAACACTGTTCAGCCAAGACACAGGTGCAGATCACTCTATTGTATTTATACACGGGACCGGTATTTTACTTTCTATATTTCTTCTATCGGTCTAGTTCTACTTCTCTTAACTTCTTGTTTTGGTCTTTTGTTGACTGGTCTGGTAAGATTCTCAGGTTATTAAAATACGCCAAGGTTGTCATTGTTTTTGGAGACAAACTCAAGGTATATAGTTTTTTCGTGACCCCATTTCATTCAGACTTTAAATCCCAGGATTTCTCAACTGCATGAAGGAGTCAACGCTAAGCGAATCCTTACATTCGGACATCGATCAGATGACTAAGCCTTCTCTCACTGTGTATTCCCAACCACCTGTTAGCCGTGGACGGTGACCCGTGATGCTTTACGATGGTGCTCTGGAGAGTGTGTAGCACTCCTTCATCGCCATTATTCCCAGGTCCACGCTGACCCGGAGTAATAATTCTTGTTAGTGTCCAATTTATGGGTTAAATAGAAAAATAGATTAAAAATAGATAAAGATTGAATTTAAAAAAAAATTGAATACCCATCAAGAATGAATAAAACAAAACGCCTTCGACATAAAATAACCCAACAAGGGTTGACATGCCATAAAAACCAACCAACCAACCAACCAACAACCACCAAAAATTGAATACCCAACAAGAATGAATAAAATAAAACGCCTTCGACATAAAATAACCCAACAAGGGTTGATATGCTGTAAAATCCAACCAACCAACCTACAATGAAATGGCCCTGTGTCTATTTTCGTTAGATGGGAAACTGGAAAAAAATAAACAGCCTCGTCCAGGATTTGAACTCGGTTCGTCGAGTTGATTTTCCTAACGACGGTAACCGTTACACTACCCCGTGTATCAAGATTCAGATTATTTTGCTATTAAAAAAACATCACTTAATTAATTTTTTTTTTGGGTTTCAATCCCCACTCCCAACCCCCGAAAAATGTGGGAATAATTGCACGTTTATGACCTAGTAATCAGCCACTACAGCACTTATCTAGACATTCACATGTTCTTTTCCGATGTCATAGATAACCTCATATCACATACCGCTGGATAACCCATACTTAAGACCTTGTGTCACATATTCCCTAGGTTACACACGCACACACGCGTAACACACACTCATACACACACTTATGTATATGTGAATATATATATATATATATTATGGACTCTCCTGTCGATTTTCGACGTATGAGGATTCATACACACAATGAACACCCACACAGTGATTTGTTTATAGTGGTGAAGGCTTGTGTTGGACCATCCACACTTTTTGGCACAGTCGATAGGAAAGAATTGGTGCATCAAGGGTTGCCACAAACCCAATCAACGACCGACCTCAGGAATTTTGAATTCAGAGTTATCCCTCTCCTATACTGGTTACCTACCCAAGGCTGAAGGGCCCAGTCTGCCTTACTATTTAACCCATAGCTGGAGGGAGAATATATCGATTCATACCCTTCCCAAGGGTATTATCGCTATGTGAAATGCCAACAGCTTCGTCTACAAATTGAACTCGAATCGACGAGTCCATTATATATATATATATATATATATATATGTGTGTGTGTGTGTGTGTGTGTGTGTATTTGCATATGTATATATAGTAGCTGTACGGTCACTTACCTCCTATCACACACAAACCATTCGAGTAAGAAGAACAAGACAGTCTGGACACATCTAGAGATGCAAGGACAAACATGATGATGAAGATTATATATATATATATATTATATATATATATATATATGGTATTTGTGGAAAAAAGTGACTTACCGGTGAAAATGGTCACAATGGTTAGTTGATTCAAGTTTCCCAATGATAAGGCAGCGATAGAACAAATATAAAGTGCTCAATACGTTAGTAGAGCAAATTATTACATACATAAAGATACACGGTAATAACTTACTCGAGTTTCACCATAAGGATCTTTAGGGTAAAATCCACTTTTTAATAATAAGACCATTGAAATGGTAAAATACACCCCCATTTGTATATACATATATACACATTCTACTGGGTTTAATCAAAATAAATAACTTTAAACATACATTATTAAAACCACATTTAATCACTACAGACTCTATAATAATATAGACAATCCTCATTATTGTAGTAAACCTTTAAAATAATAGCACGAAGCGGATTTCTAACAATGTTTATATTTTGATCCTTTGAAAAATGGAACTTCGCTCTTTTTGAATTTTTGAATTTGAAATCAGCGTTCTTCGACCGCAGTCCTATAATAAACGTTTATCGCGAAAAAACACACGTGAAATCGACTGCAATTAATCAATATCTGATTAACCCAGTGGATTTAACCCTGAAGATCCTTATTACCGTGTACCTTTATGATAATAATAATAATAATAATATAATATATATATATATATATATATATATATATATGTGTGTGTGTGTGTGTGTTGTGTGTGTGTGTGTGTGTTAAAAATAGTTAAAATCCCCTTCGCATTCTGTGGGTGACAATAGCCGAGCGGTTAAGCTGTCCGATTGCTGTTGAATCGGTCGGAGTTCTATCCCGGCTGTAGGTAGCTCACAAAATGTCTAGCCACACTGAAGAGACTTGATAAGTCGAAACACATGTCTGTGGATGACTATATATGCTCTCCATCCCCCTGGGGTTTAGCACCTTGGAGGGGATTTCGCTAATGTCCGCCAACTAAAGCGTAAACGCAACGCTCTTCTATAAAAAAAAAGGGATGGAGCACTCTATGGCGGCCTTTACAGGTATTTGCCTCATACCCCACTTGTATGGGCTGGGCACAAGGCCTCGTTTTAATGTGGGCCCACCCACAAGCCGAAGCTCATGGGTGGGAAAGAACAAAATTTACGTCGATCCCTTCGGCATTCCCTTCAAGAGGGGCGCTGGGCAATAAAACCAGCCCTGTCCCTTTAAATCAAGGGGGCAGGTATTGCCTGCGGGGACAACCCCCTGGGATCGACGCTATTAACTTGTAAAGATCCAGGGCCGAAGCCACTGGACCTCCACCCTGTTGAGCGGGTTTACATACATACAGATATGTTTATTAAAACAGTTAAAACCCCCTTCGCATTCTGTGGGTGACAATAGTCACACGGTTAAGCTGTCCGACTGCTGCTGAATCGATCGGAGTTCTATCCCGGCTGTAGGTAGCTCACAAAATGTCTAGCCACACTGAAGAGACTTGATAAGTCGAAACACGTGTCCGTCGATGACTATATATATATATATATATATAAAATCTCTCTCTCTATATATATACACACTTACATATTGCTTATTTCTAATTATTTGTTTTTTATTCATTTATTTTTTTATCTAATTTAAAAAAAAATTACTCTCTGATTCTAATTTTATTACTTTTTTGAATTGATATTAACAATGATATTATTTATCATTTCTTATAATTCCATCCCCCCATTTAATAAGTTAGAACTAATAATTTATTTATATGTGAGTTACTTTTTATTTTTCATTATATTCTTGTTTGTGGGAATTTTAGAAAAGTAATTTTATTTCTATAATGACATTGGAAATTTGTGAAATACCTTAGGTTTTTCCCGTACCTACCATCTGTATCATGAATTCCCTAATAGGTTACAGTCCCAGAAGCGAAAAGTGCCATAGTTTTTAAAATACGTCGTAAGCAATTCTTGGAGATAGATAATTTAAACAATAAACATTTACATTTTTGAGAAGTGGGACTTGTTGTCACATGTATGCGAAATACTATTATTTCCTTTTTTTTTCTGAATTTGGTTTAACTTTTTTTTAGCTTTTTGACACATTCTAAAAAGCGAGTTTATGTTTTAATTTAAAATTATGATATTTTGAATTTTTTTCCTGACCCCCCAAAAAACAAACAACTTTTGTTTGGTTTAGTTAAAGAAATTGTTTGTTTTGATGTTTGCACTGTATTTATTTATTTCGTAAACACGGTTCTTATTGGCTGATGAGAACATGACAAATAAAATCAATAATCTCATTGGCTAATTCTAATTTCGGAGCTACTTAGTTTTTATACGTATTTCACTCATTTAAAACATAATTAATTAATTATGAAACCAAGAAACCTATGTGCGAAAAGTAAGTCTACTCTTTTTGTGATTTATCTTCATCATTACGTCAAAATTATTGAGCCATCTTTTACATCCGACAAAACTGAACGAAAATCGCTTTGGGACTATGGCCTTTGATAATATTGGTTTTGTTTTTGTTTTGTTTTGTTTTGTTTTGTTTTACGGTATATCAACCTCAGTGGGTTATTTAATACCGATAAAGTTTTGAAATAAATCAATTCTTAATGGATAATACAATTTTTTTATAAATACATTTTTCTATTTAACCCATAGATGGGACCCTAACAGGTACTACCACTCCGGGCCAGAGTGGACCAGGGAGCAATGGTGATGAAGGGTGCTCCACATTCCCCAAACCTCCAAAACTGGAACCTCACCATCAGATAGAGTTTAACGTCATTCCCAGGACATGTAGACCCGCAGCCACCGCCTTCTAGCACCCATATAATAAAAAGGGATTGGGGCTTGCCATAAGGGCAATAGAGTTGGGAAAATCATATAGGTGCTAGGGCTTGACATGACCAGCCGATTGATCGGAGGAGGCCTCTCCGACCGCCCGTCTAGCCCAAGATAGGACCAAAGTGGAGTATTGCAAGTCATGAACTGCTCAACCACCTGGGCTCTATCCATAAGCATCACGGGTCTCCACCCACGGCCAACAGGTGGCCCCATTGGGGGAGTCTTACCCCTCTGCAGAGGTGCAGTCGGTGCATTCTAACGTAATATTGGGTTTGTAACTAAGCTCCTACCATTTTTTTAAAAATTTTGGAATTTATTGCGTTTTTAAATTTTGAAATCTACTTTTTTCAAGAATTCTATTTTTGAATAATTTTTTAATCTTTTTTTTTTTCGAGTTAATTTTTGTTTATTTTCAGATCCTTAAAATGGAACGTCAAGTTAAGAAAAATAAGCATTTTCGACACCCACTTCTTTTTGATTTTAAGGATGGACCATTCCGTTTTTATCATAAAAAAGAAAGGAAAGAAAAATGACATGCTACAAGGAAAAATATAATAAGAAAGAAAGAAAGTAGGGAAAAGATAGAGAGAGGGGATGAGCGCGCGGAAGCGATAACGCTAATATGTTTTAATCGAGCATAATGAAAAGATGAAAAGAAAAAAAAGAAAGAATAAAATGTATTTCCAAATTAAAACTCAAATAGAAGGGCGTCCAACAGACCGAGGCAAGATCACCACCCACCCACACACGCAAAAAAAGTGGGGCATTCTGAGTTTTCTCTACGTGCCAAGTTCCTTTCAGGATATGGACGTTTATAGCCCACCACAGTTTCCTTATACGTAAACTGTATTATGATGATTCTAAGAAAAAATGGGGAGTGGTTTCCTCTCGTCTTCTTGATAGCGTCATACCATCATCATCATCATTATTATGACCCCCGGTCATTAACTCGTAGATGTGATCCGCCTTTAAGAAAAGTCTACTTTTATTCCTACTGGGTAAGCTAATCGCCCCCCACTCATTCACACTGGGTTGATATCTCACCCACAGCAAAATGGAATGTGCAGGGATTGAATAATAAATAAAATGATACACATGTTCCTTAATCTTCCGACCGTTATCATCTTGCAACACCCTCTGGTTAAAAATGAGACCGTCCAAATCTTCCAAGATGTAAATGCAAAAATGTAAATTCTGATTATCTGTTATTGCTTACCCTCCAAAATTCTTATGTAAACACACACACACACAATGCATAAAATGAGATTTCGTGTTCGTTAATAAGGAAAAGAAATGGACACACACACACACACACACACACACACACACACACACACACACACACACACAGATATATATATATATATATATATTTTTTTTTTTGCTTGAAGGCAATTACATCGAATTTTATGCGATATGCGCATTGTAATTGCCTTCAAGCAAAAATATAAATATTAATATATACTTTATTCAACAATGCTTCTAAAATAAAAAAAACATCCAAAAATCTTATATATATATATATATATATATATATGTGTGTGTGTGTGTGTGTGTGTGTGTTTATGTGTATGTGTCCATTTCTTGTCTTTATTAACGAACACGAAATCTCATTTTATGCATTGAGCTCTGAATATGTTGAATTGGGGAATTATACACAGAGCGGTTATTTCCTATAACTCCAACATAAAAGGGGAACCACCGTGAATGAATTTTATCTATTAATTAATCTACCCAATATTTTCCCATTAAATTAACCCTAAACCCTAAACCTAACCCTAAACCCTAACCCTAAACCCTAACCCTAACCCTAACTTCTTTTTTTTCCTAGTAGATCAATAAATAAATCTTTTCCCTTCTTTCTTTCTTTCTTTTCTTTCTTTCTAATTATATTTTTCCTTGTAGCATGTCGTTTTTCTTTCCTTTCTTTTTTATAATAAAAACGGAATGGTCCATTATTTAGCTGAGGTAACAACGTTTATAAGAAATAAGGATTCGGCAGATAAGCAATACCAGTTAATCAGGATTTACATTTTTCCATTTCAATCTTGGACGATTAAGACAGTCTGATTTTTAATCAGTGTATTGCAAGATGAAAGCGGACTTTAATAGGCTGCTACAATCGAGAAGAGGGGAAACCACTCCCTATCTTTTTCAAGAATCATCGTAATACAGTTTACGTATAAGGAAGCTGTGGTGGGCTATAACCGTCAATATCCTGAAACGAACCGGATGAGAAATGAGAAAACTCAGGACGCCCCACTTTTTTTTCTTATTTTTTGTTGCGCGCGCGTGCGTGTGTGTGTGAGAGAGGGTCTTGCCTCGGTGTCTTGGAAGCCCTTCTATTTGAGTTTAACACTAGGTCTTATTTTCGGGGGGATGTCTCGTTCTTCATATATAAAAAAAACCCAAAAAAAAACAAACAAAACGATAGCGAATGGAAAGAAAAACGATATGCTATAAGGAAAAATATAATGAGAAAGAAAGAAAGAAAGAAAGAAGGGAAAAGATTTATTTATACGAATTTTAAAAGCGAATTAAAATTAATTAAATCTATTATTTAAGGTCAAACTTTGTCTAAATCAATAAGTAGTAACATAATAACCATCATTAAAAAAAGAAAAATATCATTACATATGCAGTTTATTTTTGATAGATTTAAAACGATTTTTTTTTGGTCAATTTCGACGCGATCCGCCATTCTGTCTCTTTTTCGATGGTTTTAAGCGCTTGTTTACAATTTTTATGTAACATTCGCGATTGCAAAAAAAATTACCAAAAATCAGGTAATTATCCGATTTTAATGAAATTTTCAGTATTGATTTAACAATTAATGAATTTTATAATGCATCAGTTATTTTATTTCAAAACTTTAATTTAGTATTCTTGCTATGAAAAATGAATATATAAAATTCATTTAAAATGGGAAAAATCTGATGCTAAGTTTAAAATGTTATATTTTTAGATTTTAGAAATAAATATCTATTTAATGCAAACCTTATTTCATTGCACCAAAGTATACTTTTTGAAGAAAAACTCGATTGAAAATGTACCCCCCCCCTTTTTAAGCAGAAAAAATATCGATGTATAATTTTTTCTTTTATAAGATAATAGCCAATTAAATAATTATCGAAATGAGTAAAAAAGAAATCTCCAAAAAATTAATTATCTATTATTTTTTTACATTTTATTTTTCGATTTTCGGTACTTATTTTCTCATAGAACAGCCACTGTAAAAGTTTTTTTGTTGTTTCTATTCATAAGTTCAGTCTTTTATCTCTTTATTTATACTGTAATTAGTACAGTATAAGACCAACTTGAACAAAATGTTACGCCCCCAACATAAGGGGGGTCAAAATTAAGCGACCTGAAAAATAATGAGAAAGTTTTGAAATAAAATAAATAATGCATTATAAAGATCATTCATTGTTAAATAAACACTGAAAATTTCATTAAAATCTGATAATTCCCTGATTTTTGGTAAATTATTTTCTGTAGGTGTTGGGGTGGGGCTACAGTCATTTTGTCAAAAACGCATTTTAGGCTAAGTTTGCCAGTGGCTAAAAAACGACATTAAGAAGTAGAAGATGACGAAGTTTCTTAATTCAAACAGAAATTACGAAAAACGATCGACATTTATTTACCATTTACGTGTTTTTTTTAAATTTATTTTCTAAGATAATCATATCATCATCCTCTGGAATGTTATTTCTTTCAATTAGGGATTATTTTAAGGGGGGGGGGGGTTATATTAAAATCCTCTTGAAAAATCACGCTAGATCAAATTGCGAAATCTATACATATATAAAGGGTAGTTGTGTGAATCTGTATGTCCGGAGGAAACTTTAAAATAAAACAATTAACGACAAAGTAAATAAATAAATAAATAAATATATATATATATATATATATATATATATATATATATATATATATATATATTAAAAGATGTGATATTGCTGGCATCAAAACCCTACTAGCCAAGATTCAACTTAGGTGGGCTGGTCACGTTGTCCGAATGAATGAGAACAGGCTTCCAAAGAAGATATTTTACGGGCAACTACCAAATGCTAAGCGTTAAATTGGACGTCCTCTCTTACGCTACAAGGACAAATTGAAGGACAATTTGAAACGCCTCGATATTGACCTGAGTGCTTGGGAAGATCTAGCATCGGATCGGAAGGAATGGCGTAAGGCCTGTTTCGCTAAACTAAAGAGCTTTGAAGAAAATAGACTGAAGCATAGAGATCGGCTCCTGCCTTCATTTGTCAGTGTGGCTTCATGACTCGCAGCAGGGCTGGGCTGCTGTCACACTCGAGGAAACATAAAATGTATTCTTGACAGCATGCACAACATGGGAGGAATCAAATCACTCACTGCTGACCCTCATCTATCGTTCTCGATAGGAGAGTCCACCATATATATATATATATATATATATATATATATATATATATATATATATATATATATATATATATATATATATATATATATATATATATATATATATATGTATGTATATTCACTATCACCAGGGCTTGGTTCTTGAGCAAAAATAAAGAAGGTTTGATCTATATTCGTGAATATAATTCAAAAAATTAAATTTAGACGATAACAGACTAGATTTTTTTTTATTTAATGTTTTAAATAGTAGACATTGATTTTTCTTTTCGGGGTGGCTGGATCAACGCAAGGTCTTTTTTTTACATAGGGATTTAAATGGGGTATACTACCAGGATCCAACTCGTGATTCAATAATAATGGATTATGTGAGACTAACCTTTTTTGCATCTCCTTTACCCAGGCGACGCCAGGTAGCCGCTACTAGTACATAAAGGGCAGTTGTGTATATGTGTATGTCCAGAGGAAAGTTCGAAAATAAAACAATTAACGACAAAGTAAATATATATACACATTGAATATCACCTGGGCTTGGTTTTTGAGCAAAAATAATGAAGATTTTATTTATATTTGGGAAGATATTTAAAAATTAAAATTTCTATAGTAACAGAAGGTAATTGAAATATGATGTTGATTGATTGAATTAATCGACTCATTTATATTGTTTTGTTTTTTTTTAAATTGTAAATTATTGAATTAAAATTTCTTACTATATTGTTATATATTTACGTGGAGATTTTATGGGGCATCCAGTGAGGATCTAACTGGTGATAAGTAATAATGGATCTGCGAGACTAACTTTAAAAAAATCCCCTCTCTACCCAGGCGACACCGGGTAGCCACTTCTAGTTTCTAAATAAAGAGAAATTACGAAAAACCATCTACATTTATTGTCCATTAACATGTTCTTTTATTCAAAAACTCATTAACGACTATTAATTAAAAAATAATCATATCATCATCCTTTGGGGTATTGTTGTTCTCAACTAGGGCCTTATTTCAAGGAGAGGGTTTATATTAAAATCATATTGCGGCGTGTGGTTGAGTAAGGGTTAACGTCTTAGGAAATGGATACGACGAAATGAGTTCAAATCCTGGACAAATCTGTTTGCGGTTATTTCCTATAACTCCAACCTAAAAAGGGGAACCACTCTGATTGACTGATAAATTACTTAGTCTAACTCTCGTGAAAAGGGGATAGACTCCCTCGCTGATTGGCTGATACCGACTTTGGGCCACCCCGACGACTTTACTTTTTTATATGAGAGAGAGAGAGAGAGAGAGAGAGAGAGAGAGAGAGAGAGTGTGTGAGAGAGAGGGAGGGAGATAGAGAGTGAGAGAGAGAGGGAGGGAGAGAGAAAGTGAGAGACAGAGAGAGAGAGAGAGACAGAGACAGAGACACAGAGAGAAAGAGACACAGAGAGACAGAGAGACAGAGAGAAAGACAGAGACAGAGAGAAAGAAAGAGAGAGAGAGAGAGAGAAGAGAGTGATATATATATATATAATATATATATATATATATATATATATATATATATATATAGAGAGAGAGAGAGAGAGACTTAGATTAGAGAGGAGATGATGGTCTTACTTGGTCCATAACTCTGCTTACTACTTCTTTCGATTCTATTCCTTCATGTCGGCTGTTTGTTGACTCTATCTCGTCGGACGCCATTTTCCTTATGCCATTCTATCTTAAAGTTAAAGGTTCATTTTCTTATTCTCTTCTTCGATCTTCTGTGCTGGGCTTAACATTGCTTGTTTCTTCGTTTAATAAACACATCAAGACTTGGATTTGCTTGATCCAGCTTTATTTTCTTCCAGCCCATATTTATTCCACCGTGGGAGACCGATCCCGGAGCACGCTGAAAGCTAGGTCGAATCTAATCTAAATTAACTATCACATGTCTGTCATGGCGCTTTTTCATGGGATCAAAAGGTTATAACCGTCACCGGTAATTTTCCAATAGACTCCCTTGATTCCAAATCAACAGACTCTAATTTAAATTCTTAGCTACAGGTCTGTTCACAATTCATGGCCGCTCAGTGTGTGAGAGAGGCGAATATTCGGGTCTGATGATTGACAGTAACAAACTTTGATTAAATCGAACTTATCTTTGAGGTGTGACAGATTTTCTCAAAGATATGTGTTTCAAAGTTAACTGACCAAAGTTTTTAAATAAAATAACTGGTTCATTATATCTTTTATTCATTAATTTTTCAACTGTAAAAATTTCATTAAATTCAGTTATTTCTCTGATTTTTGGTATTTTTTACTTTCGTCGGGATGACATACGATGGTGGATTTTAGGTCCGTTAAGTTCGATTTAACCTAAAATTTTATATTAAATTAGAAAGGCCAATTAAACTAAATAAGAATGCAGATAAAAAGGTTTAAAACATTTTTGCTACCCCAGGTCTTTTCTTTGGTACATCAATCGCCCTTCCTACTCAGCGAGTGGCCAACAGTCCTTTGTACCTCAGTCAGTATTAACCGAGGGAATCTATCCCCCTTTCGCTAGCGCTAGGCAAGGGAGATTGTTTTTGCTGAGATGGAGAACCACACCTACCATCAGCTCCTCACTTTACCGCACATATCAGATTAACTATTTCACATGCGCAAAGTGTTACGATTTTTGTGGCCATCCTTGGCTTCAAGCGAAAACACTATCCAGCGGAGATCCCCTGTGTTAAGCAGAGCACGATCCTTAGGGAAGAAACCTTTGGTTGCTCTCTTGTGTTCCTTGGTATTGCTTGTTCAGCAAAGTCCGTCGTTTTGGATACCACACACACACACACACACACACACACAGATATATATATATATATATATATATATATATATATATATATATATACTTTTTCTTTAAATTTTCAGATTTGAGAATCGGTGTTAGGTCTCAAAGATATCTATCCCCTTTTCGCTAGCGTTATGCAAGAGAGATTGTTTTTGCTGAGATGGAGAATCACACCTATCATCAGCTCCCCACTTTACCGCACACATATTCTCAAAGATAACTGACCTGAAAAAATGTAAAGTTTTTTAAATAAAATAACTGGTGCATTATATATATTATTTATTAATATATCAACACTGAAAATTTCATTAAATTCGGTTAATTCCTTGATTTTTGGTATTTTTTTTCTTTCGGCAGGGTGACATACGATCGTGGAATTTAGGTCCGTGAAGTTCGATTTAACCCAAACTTTTATTGTTGTTATCTTTTACTTGGCTATTTCCTATAAATCCAACATAAACAAAGGGGAACCACTATTGACTGATAAATTATTTATTTTCGCATTAAACTAACCCTAATCCTAACCCTAACCCCTAAACCTAACCCTAACCCTAAACCATAATCCTAACCCTAATCCCGTCTTCTTTTTTCCTAGTAGATCAATAAATGAATAATTTATCAGTTAAGAGTGGTTCCCCTTTGTTTATGTTGGACTTATAGGAAATAACCCTTTACTTTCTATTTGTCGCACCAAGTTACAACTCAAACGATATTACTTAACTTTATTACAACTAAAACGACAGATTTTATTACAAAATAATCACACAATAATTATTTATTTTGATTTTTGACATTAATTGCAACATCAAATAGAAAACGAATAAAGTCATTATAATTCTCATAAAAGAAAATGATTATTATGGAGATATTAGACTTTTTTATGTATTCCCCAACCACTTCCCCATGTAAATCCAAACCTTTTATTAGTTAGAGCTAATAAACATCCTCATATATATATATATATATATATATATTTGAATCATATTACCACGACCAGACAACTCGGCAAACACCATTTGCGACATCCGGAGCACTGGACAGCTGTTTCGACCTCCTTTGGTCTCATCAGCAGTGCATACCACAATCTCCGCCACTAGAGATTGAACTCGTGGACCACACCGTGAAGAGCGGAGACTTAACATACTCGGCCACCAGCCCATGCCACAAACGGAGAATGCCAAATCATCTAGTCAATGGTAACATTAATTCAAATGCGCAGTCACCTAACCTATTGTCTAAGTTGAACATCTCATAAAAAGTTTCTAAAAATTAAACAACAAACAAACAAAAATACGAAACAAAACAAACAAAAAAAAATGCTTTTCATTCCTTTTCCTCATTCTATTGAAAATTATCTGAATCTTTTTTTTTCTTTAGCAATGTTTCAAATGGTTCTTTTATTTTCTGTTTTTTTTACAAGTCATATGCTAAATCTGAAACTGGTCACTTTTGCACGAACAATAAATATATATATATATATATATATATATATATATATATATATATGCGAGGTCATCAGCATAGTCTGCATCTGTGACAGTTTGTGCAGGATATCTCCTGCTTCTTGCCTTTCTTAGTGTAAAACCTTTTTCTTTTATGGTATCTAATGATGTTCGGAGTAGATAGTCTAGGCATATTATAAATATATATGGTGCCAATGTATCACCTTGTAGGACTCCAGCGACGATGTCAAAGAAATCCGTATCGCCATCAGGTGAGCGTACCATTGCTTTAGTATCTTTGTAGAGCATCATTATAGCGACAGTAGTTTCTTTGGGGAGACCATATGCCAGTAGTATTTGTTCCATTTTCCTTCTATGTATAGAATCAAATGCTTTGGAGAAATCTACGAATAGTAATGTTGCCTCCAAATTCTTTGCTCGAACCTCTTCTATGATGCGTCGTACAGTCAGGATTTGAGAGGTTGTGGACCTATTTCTGCGGAAACCATTTTGGTTTTTCCTGAGGACTTTCTCTATCTCGGGTCGGATTCGATTAAGAAGAAGGGCATTATATATCTTAGCTGCAATGGCAGTAAGGGTTATGCCTCTGTAGTTTTTAGCTATTCCTAGGTCTCCTTTTTTGGGGAATGGGACGATGCATCCTTTCGTCCATTTATCTATTCTGT